>SMMQ01002023.1:0-13350 GCA_008271595.1 [Pythium] brassicae (nom. inval.) | reverse complement strand
CTGTTGCAAACTGTCTTGAGCGTTTCAAGACAGTTTGCAACAGGCTTCCCTGTTGCAACACAAACTGCTATCCTCTTCTGAAGAAACATTTCAATTTTGTAGAATTGTGGTAAAGCACTTGTATCACAACAGCAAAATGAGCTGAGAAAAGCTCATTTTCATCTCATGAGATAAAACATTTGTTTGACTTGTTTCTACTATGCCTGTCTATTGAATGAGGAAATCAGGTCTCACCTGATTCTCAAACTCATTGAGCTTCACAATTTTACAAAAATAAACTGATGTATCGACAGTTCACAAACACCACTGCTTTCTCAACTCAGCAACTAAAAGAAGTATCATCGGGGTGTCGATACAACTTCAGCACTGTATCGCTGTCCGGTCACGTGCTACTGCTTACTCTTGGTGGACGACGCCGCGCCTCAAAAGTCATGCTACGAAACGAATAGTGAGGTTACAGTAGCACTCCTGTCGGCTGATGCTGCCTTTCGACGCTTGGCATACACCCAGCGTGCTCGATCAGCAACGATAGATAGATATACCACAACGTACCAAGCCGCAGCTGCACTCTGAGCAACAGTAGCAACAACACCTGGAGTACCGTTTGCTGGACTCCAACCTCCAGCACGCGATGCAGCCAGCTCGCTGCACACCACACACCACAAACAACGTCGCCCCAATCCGACTCGCATCCACCGTGCACTCCACAAGCAGTCGGTGATGCGCTGATGTGCCTGCACCAAAGCTCCAAACGCTCAAACCGAACGCTCACTCCTCGATTCACCTCGAAGCTCCCAAGCCTCAAGCTCCCAAGCCTTGAAGCCCCCAGGACTCGGATCTCGACGCCGACAGCACAACAAACCACTCAGCACACACAACCAGCGCACGAACCGACCGACCATGCTGCGCCGAGCCACCACCGCGCTGCTGTCTCTGGGCGCCGTCGCGCTCACGCTCGCTTCCACAGCGTCCGCCGTCCCCGCCAGCGCCAACGCGCTCGCCGCTGGGAACTTCTCGACCGAGAGTGTCGTCACGACTGCCGCGTCCTCGTCGCACATTCAGTACAAGATCCGCAATGGACAGGTCAAGAGCCGCGGCGTGAACCTCGGGAGCTGGCTCGTGGCTGAGAACTGGATGACCAAGCAGGCCGACTTCTGGCGCGGCGTGAGTGCAGACGACGCCGCCCGCGGAGAGTACACCGCCATCACGAAGGCCACCAACCCCGACACGATCCGCTCGAATCTCGAGTACCACCACTCGACGTTCATCACGGAGGCCGAGATCAAGGCGATCGCAGACGCGGGTTTCAACACTGTGCGTGTGCCCGTGGGTTTCTGGATCGTCGGCTTCGACAACAACGACCCGTCCAACAAAGGCCAGTGGAAGGCGTACTCCCCGAATACGATCAAGTACCTCGACCTGCTCATCCGGAACTGGGCCAAGAAACACAACATCGCCGTGCTCATCAGCATCCACGCCGCCAAGGGGTCGCAGAACGGCATGGACCACTCGTCGCCCGAGGAGGCTGGCAAGTCGTACTGGGGTCAGTACCGCGAGAACATTGACAACACCTGGTCTGTGTCCACGTTCCTCGCCGCGCGCTACAAGGACGAGGAGGCGTTCCTCGGCATCGCGCTGCTCAACGAGCCAAGCGGGTCCACGGACGAGGGCGTGTTGTACCAGCACTACCAGGACGTGTACTGGGCCATCCGCGGCACGGGCAACGACTGCGTGCTGAGTGTCGCGCCGCTGCTCTACCGCCAGGGACCGGGCTCAATGAACGGCTTCATGGAGGCGCCGGCGTTCAAGAACGTCTGGGTCGAGTGGCACCGCTATTTCATCTGGGGGTTCGAGAACACGCCCGAGGCCGAGATCACGGACGTCGCCGTGAAGGCGTTCCAGACCGACGTGAGCAACTGGAACGCGCGCGCAAACCACAACCCGCTCTTCATCGGCGAGTGGTGCTTCGACGTCGGCACCAAGTTCGCGAATGACAGGGAGGGGTACTACAAGTGGGCCCAGGCGCAGCTCAACGTGATCAAGCAGGCGGGCGCTGGCTGGACCTTCTGGAGCTGGCGCATCTACGGCGACGAGAACGGCTACGACGGATGGTCGCTGCGCAATCTCCTCCGCAACCCGCGCATGAAGGAAATGCTGCAGGCGGCCAACAGGCCCTAGACGATTGTCGGTCAGCCAGTTGGATTCAGCCAACCTGAAGTCACCATGTCCAGCGACTGCGTCACTTCGATGTCGATGTCGTTCTTGCATTCGAGCTCTAAAACAAAGCCTTCACCTGTCGAACTTTGCTGCTAGCGCGCTCGCACGACGACCTCCTCTCATCGTCTGTGTTGCTGCCACCAACTGTGTTGTTCTTCAGGAGCGACCAATGCTGTTCGCACTCAGCCACTTCGCAGCTTTCCACAGCGAACCGTCTGTGGCTGATCGAGTGAGTCTCTGGAGTTTCAAGCCGCCACTCGGTTCGCAGCACTTCGGCCTTGGCACATACGAGGCATTGTGTGTCTTGCTTGAGACGTGTCTGTACTCGGGAACATGAGAGAGCGCGAGGACATTATTACTGTACTGATACCGTAGTTGCTGTTTGTCCAATCTCGATTTCCTCACTTGTTCGGCGTCCTGCGACATCGACGCAGTCGTTCGACGCTCACTGAAAGAAGCGCGCGTGTGAACAGCGCTCAAGAGCACTACAGCGCATGAAGCGTACAAGTGAGCTCTTGGCGATAACTGTGCCAGCTCTGCTGGACAGAGCTGAGCTGAAAAAAAGGCTGAAGCAAGGCTGAGGCAGGCAGGCAGGCTGACGCTGACGCTGACGCTGACGAAAATTGGCGCGGTTGTTCTCGTGAGAATGCACACTTCGCTTCGTATCAGTGGCCGAGGAGGAGGTTGACTTGCGTTTTGTATGGTCGACGAGCGCTTCTTTTTCTCACCACGTGTGCGATTCGCCAAAACGCAACCAACCAGCCCGCTCCCGGTGCAGTTTCTCCGTCCTCCTCCGCCCGCCTTCTCCGCGTCTGCGCGCCGCCGCGGGGGGTCACACCCGCGCGACCGAGCAAGCGACGCGACCGAGCGACTGACCGACCGACTAGCAAGCAGGGCGCAGGACGCAACACGACCGAGAGAGCTCCGACGATGGCAGCCGAGCACGCGCCGCGCGCGCCGCACACGGAGGCGGACCCGGCGGAGCTGCTGGTGGTGGTGGCGGCGGCGAAGCCCAAGGCGCGGCCGCCGCTGCTCATGACGACAGAGAAGACGCCGCTGGTGCTCAAAGTGGACACGAGCCGGCGTGCCTCGGCAGAGGAGGTGCACCCGCTGCCGTGGTTCCGCTCGCCAGAGTTGGCGCGCACGAGTCCGCCGGGGCCGAGTCGCGGCGCGGGCCAGAAGCGCTCGCGCCTCGCGGGGCGGAGAGGCTCTGCTGCTGCTACTGCGCGCAGCCGCTGGTGGTGCTTTGGCGGCAGCGCGGGCGAGCGCGACGCGGAGCTCGGCTACGGCTACAACTCGCGGCGCGCGGCGCTGGCGGCGGCGGCGGCCGACGACGCCGACGGCTTCCGGCAGTGCGTGCAGCTGCTCGTGGCGCTGATCGTCGTGGTGGCGATCGCGCTCATTCTGGTGATCATCCTGCAGCCGTTCCGCGAGGGCCCGGACGAGCTGGCGGCGCCGTCGGGCGGCTGGTGATTGCGTAAGGGGCCTGTGCTGTCGGCGTCGTGAAGCGAGTCATGGGTACAGTGAAGTCAGGAAGGAGGCAGGCGAGAGAAGTAGCGAGTATATGTATAGTAACCCCGTCTAGCAGGTGGCGGGGCCTCGGAGCAAGTCGCCGTCGTGCTCGGAAGGTGGCGAGGAATGCAAGCAGTGGACATGTGATGGACATGTGGTGGTGTTGCATGATGTGACGCTGCGTTGTTGTGTCAGTTCACCGTCGGAATACCGGTATTACGGTATTGAGGAAACGACCCGTTTGACTCACTTAGGTGCGAGTTGGTTTGCGTGGCTGAAAGTCGTCGCGTGATTTCAGGAAAAATGGCCGCTCCGCTCGTCCGCCGCCTACTGCTCGCGCGCGCGCGCATGGCGCCGCCTGCCGTGCGCGCCGCCTCGTCATTCGCGTCCCCGACGACGAGCGCTGCCGCCGCCGCGTCTGTGCACCCAGCGCTGCTCTCTATGGCGTTTGAGCGCGTCTCTATCGGTGCGTCCTCTCGCCGCTGTGAACACACACGCGCGCCATTGCTTACTGCTAACCTCTCCCTCTCGCTTGTTACCCGACGCCCCCCGCAGCGTCGCTTGTGCGTGCCCAACCGCTGGTTTTCGAGACGCGCCTGGAGCTCCCCATCGCGGAGCTGCCGGCGCTGCACCAGATCGGCGACATCGAGTGCCCGACCGAGAGCCTCAACGGTGCGTGTTCGGTATTGGCTGGCTTGCTGGTCTGGATGGTCCGAGAGAGAGAGAGAGAGAGAGAGAGAGAGAGAGAGAGAAGCACCACCGCGAGGCTGACGCGTCCTCTTCCGCTCTCCAGAGCCGCTGCAGGCGATCAAGCGAACATACCAGCCAAGCGTGCTGCGCCGCAAGCGGAAGCACGGCTTCCGCTCGCGCCGCCTGACGGTCTCGGGCCGCAAGATGCTCACGCGCCGCTTTGTCAAGGGCCGCTGGCGCATGTCGCTGTAGAGTACCCGCTGGGTTCTACACGCGCGCGCGAGAGAGAGAGGGGGAAGGCGGCAGGTGGCCAAGCTGCAGCGCTGTCGCGGACGAAGGTGACGAACCCACCGCCGAATCTATTCGACATGCAAAGAGAAGAGAAGCTCCCCCGGAAGAGTGACAGGGCACACAGGCACGCAGGCAGGCAGCGCTTGCGAATGTGGGGTGGGGATTTCGCAATAGACACACACCACACACACTCTCGCTCAGGATGGCTACATTTTCACTCCGCACACTCGGGGGCGTCTATCTATTGAGTGGTGGTGAGGATGACGTCGCCCATGTACTTCTCCAGCGCGGGCGAGAAGACCTCGTAGATGAACGCGACGGGCCGGCCGCCGCGCCAGAAGAGGTACGTGCGCCCCCAGAACGGACCCGCGCGGCCCCCGAACGCCGCCTCGAGCGCCGCCGAGTGGCCGCAGTGCACGCTCTTCATGTCCCGGAAGAGCTCCGTGCGGTTCTGCAGAATGTTCTTGCCGATCGGGATCTTCTGGTCCTTGAAGACCGCGCCGACGTCCGCCGCGTTGAGCCACGACGACGCGTACCCGAGGCGCTCGCCGCGCGCGTTGCGCAGCCACACCTGGCGCCGGCAGCGCGGCGCCGCGATCGCGCGCAGTTCGCTCGGCGCGCCGTCGAGGCTCTCACCCACCGCGTGGAGCCCGAGCACGTCCACCTCGGTATGGGAGCCCGTGAGCAGCCCCAGGTGGTGCGTCGGCGAGCCGTTGCCGAAAAGGAAGAGGCGCCAGGCCGCCGACATGTCCGGCTTGCCGAGCTGGTAGACAAGGCGTTGCATACAAGAGAGAGAGAGAGGGAGAGCAGCACGGTGAGTCTTACGCACTCAGTGGCATTGACGCAAAGGAGAGCGCCTCGCAATCCGCACCAGCATCGCCTCGCCGGTGGCGACGAACGAGAGCTCGAGCGCATGCCACCCGGGGTCCGCCTCCTCCGACGTCGCGACCACCACAGCTGCCGCCTCCGCCTCCTCCTCCTCCGCTCCGTTCTCGGGCTGCTGCTCGCTGCGTTGCTGCGACATCGCGGCGGCGCTCGGCTCGGCTATTGGTGCTCGGGTTTTTCGTTTGATTAGCATCCCCAGCCAGTCGATTGATTGGATTGGCCGAAATGACAAGAGCTCCGCGGTCGAGTGTGCGAGCGAATCTCATCACGCATGCCCACCGCGGCGGCTGTAAGCGCGCAGTGAATACGTCACCACCACCACCACCACCACCACCGCCGCCTTCTATAGAGCGCAACGAACTGGCGCACGCACACATCCATTACATTCCCCACACTGTCACTTACGCGGATCCCGCGCGGCTACTGCTGTTACTATTGCTGCTAGTGCTACCGCGACCCTGCTCCTTCCTGCCGAGCGCGGACTCGGCGAGCGACTGCAGCAGCGCCTCGCTCACCTTGGCGCTCTGCGCGAGCGCTGTGAGCATCCGCTCGTGCGCGCTCTGCTTCGCGGCGATCGCCTCGAGCTGCGCGGCCGCAACGGGCGGTTGTGGCGACAGGGACGCCGAGGACGATGCCGCGGCTGCGGCTGGCGCACCGGCGATGAGCCGCGCCGACTCGAGCAGCGCCTTGGCGATCGTCTCGCCCGCCGCCACGATGGCCTGCGCGACGTCGAGCGCGGGCGCCGCCTGGGCCGTGGCAGCCACCGCCGACTCCTCCGGATCATCGCGCGCGAGCGGGCGCTTGACGCCGCTCAGTCGCGGCCGCTCCTCGTCTCCAATACGCGGTGCGGTGCTGCTATTCCGACTGCTCGTGCTGCCGTTTGCGCTCCTGGGCGGCGGCTGTGGCGACGGGACGCTGAGGCGTCTCGGGATCACGATCTGCGGGTACGCTGGGCTGTTATCACGCATGGCGGGAGACGCGTCGGCGGCCGCTGCTCGCACTGTCTCTGCACTCGGCGCCGGAGCGGAGGAGGATGCTGCGCGGCGGCTGGTCGGCGCCTCGTCGGCCTCTTTGACGACGACGCTGTCGTCACCACCGCTGGCCGATGATCCGTTCGCGCCGACGCCACTGATGCTCGCAGCGATCGCGTTGATCTGCTTGCTCGGGCGGTTGTAGAACGACACGCCGCCTTGCCCGCCTGCGCCCTCGAATGCCGCCTTCATCTGGCGCCAGTACGGCGGCAGCGTCGGGTCGTCCGCGGCGTCGTCGTCGTCGTCGTCGTCGTCGTCATCGCTGCGGTCGCCACCCGCCTGCTGCTCGGCTGCGCCTCCACCGCCTCGCTGGCTCCCCTGGCTGTCGCTCGCGCCCACCATCTCGCGCTTCAGCGCCAGGCGGCTCTGCGTTTCGTCGAACTCGCGCTTGAGCTGCTGGTACTTGTTCTTGAGCTGCGAGACGCTCACGACGACGCCGGTGGCTTGCGCGAACTCGTCATGCAGCTCGTTCCACGCGTCCTGCAGGTGCGCCGGCGCGCGAGAGCGCGAGAAGCGCGGCAGCAGCACGCCCAGCCGCAGCTGCAGCAGATTCTCGATCATCTCGGGGCTCCAGATCGCGCGCGTCGAGCTGGCCCCTGCGGCTGGCTTCGTCGAGCTCATGGTCGTCTCAGGTTGCTTGCGCTTTTCCCTCGCAATGAAGAGTTTGGTGCTAGAAATGAAATACAATGAAAGACAGGGGCTTGAACTCGAATATTATAATATGATGTTGCCATGATTGTAATAAATGAAATAGTGCCATCTGGTAAGAAGATATAATGGGCTTTTTGCGCAATTTTAGATCCTGGGAGGACTTGTTGGCAAGATTGTGCAGCATAGAGCTCAGAAAGTGTAATTTAGCTAGTCGACCGGCTCAGGAAATCAAATGGATTCATGGGTTTACTCATGGGTTGGAAGGCTGCGGCAAGGTGTCGTTGCGCTGGTTTGAATGGGTGGAAGCGTGTGCGTCGCACACTCACTTGCACTCACTTGCACTCACTCGCTCGCTCGTCCGGATACATGTCTGCAGGCTGCTAATGTAAGTGGCCCGAGAGGATGTTGGTTGGGTGGTGGTGGCAGTACCGCCATTGCATGATGCAATTTGCATCGCATCGTAGTGCGTGTTCTCTGCCGAGGTTACGATCGCTCGACAGGGATACGCTTATTTCCCACCCAGAGTTACGCTCCGCACTCTCCCACTTGAATAAAGTATGCTCGCACGTTCCCAAATTTTCGCAAATAGGCAAAATAGGGGTACACACCGACTCTTGCAAGAGGCCCGAAACCATCGCTTGTCGCGTGCTCGCTTGCGCTCTTCATTCGCCCAGCAGCGCAGCAGCCCACACACGCCAAGTCGTCCCCCGACTCACTCGGACTTGTTCCCCCGCTCGTGCGCGTGCGCGTGCGCTTCCTCCGCCTCCTCCCTTTCCGCACGCACAGAGAGAATGAGCGGCCGCGGCTCCCAGTCGGGCGGCCGCTCGTCCGAGGTCGAGCGCATCATCGCGGCCGCCGAGGTGGACACGACGTTCGCCGGCAAGAAGGCGCGCTATCGCGGGCGGCGCTCGGTGCGTCTTGCACTTTCTTTCCTTCTTGCACGCGTAGTGGATCGTGTGTATTAGGGGGTGACCCGCACTTACGCCTTCCCCCCCCTATCTATCTCTGCTGGTTGTTGGCGCTAGACGTGGCCTGGCGCGCTCGGGCTCTTCCTCATCGCCGCCGGCTCGGTGTTCGGCATCGTGTATTACGGCATCAAAGTGAAGGATGACGTGAACAACCAGATCTCGAGCGACGCCGCCGTGCGCCAGTACTCGAGCGGCACGCCGATCTCGGACGGACGGCCGGTGGCGCAGGACCCGGACATCACGATCACGAACCCGGCGAGCTACACGGACAACAGTGCGTCCTGCCTGCCTGATTGGCTAATGGAGTAGCTGAGTAGCTGCGTAGCTGATCCGTCCCTCGTGTATGCCCCGCAGAGTGCCAGCAGCCCAACTTTGTGAGCAAGAACGGCAAGATCGTGGCCGTGCTCGCCGACAGCTCGGAGGTGCAGATCGACATCAAGGGCGTGAACTGGCTCGGCATGGAGCGCAAGGACGGCGTGCCGCTCGGGCTCTGGGACAACACGCGCGAGGGCTCGACGCTCTACCGCGTCGGCCAGTTCCTCGCGAACAACAACTTTAACGCCGTGCGCTTGCCGCTCACGATCGACTCGGTCATGCGCAATGTCGAGGTGGACATTGACAAGATCAACACGAACTCGAACCGCGCGTTCGACGGCGTGACAAACTACCTGAGGCTCCTGAGCCTCGTCGTGCAGGGGCTCGGGCAGTTCAAGATCGGCGTCGTGCTCGACTTCCACGTGCTCTCGGCGCAGGCCACGGACGCCGACACGAGCGGGCTCTGGTACGGCTCGTCGATCCAGCTCGCGGACATCCAGAAAGCGGTCGACGAGCTCGCGAAGACGCTCTGCAACGGCAAGCACTTTAACGTCATGGGGCTCGACCTCAAGGACGGGCTCGGCGCGTCCGCGACCTGGGGGGACGGCTCGGACACAGATTGGGCCGCGGCGGCCACGGCGCTCGGGAACCACGTGCTCAAGGCCTGCCCCAAGTGGCTCGTGTTCGTGCAGGGCGTGCAGGGCAGCGCGCACAAGGACAAGTACAACGGCGTGGACATCAAGAACAAGTTCATCGCCGGCTCGGACCTCACGGGCGTCGCGACCGCGCCGATCAAGCTCGCGACGTCGGGCAAGGTCGTGTACGCGCCCAAGTACTACTCGCACTCGTTCCTGCCGCAGCAGTACTTCTTTGACAAGTACACGATCGACGGCGACCTGCTCAAGGACTACGTCGAGAGCCCGGACCCGACGCTGCGCAAGAACGTGCTGCAAAATATGGACTACATGTTCGGCGCGACGTACCAGACCGGCTCGGCGGTCGTGCTCTCGTCCTTCGGCGGCCTCCTCGGCGCCGCGGACAACACGACGATGAAGACGAGCACGCGCGTCGTGCAGGTCGCGATCGAGAAGATGCTCGCGAGCGACAAGGGCCTCGCTGGCGGCTTCTTCTGGGCGCTCAACCCGGACACGTACTGGTCGTTCCCGTCGCCGGATGCTGCGAACGCCACGGCTGCGGGGCTCGTGGACGAGACCTGGCGCGCCGCCAACATGGACGTGCTCAAGAACCTCGCCAACATGGACAAGATGGCGAGCGTCAAGTTCATCCCGTGTCAGCCGTGAGGCGACGAACTGGAGACAGGGAACTGGAGATGGGAGATGCGACGGGCGAGTGCGGTGATCGGTCGGTCGGTCGGTCGGTGGCTTCGGGGGCTCCTCCTGCGGGCTGCTGCTCTGCTGCACGTCCACCCGACCGCCAGTAACATTTGCATCTACATACCGCTTGCTTGCTTGCTTCTCGCTGGCTGCTGCTGCTGCTCGTCTCTCTCGTCTCTCTCTCTCTTGTGTGTGCGAAAGCGTGTAGGCGCCTCTACAGTCGTGCAGCTGCAGGCGCCTCCTGTGCGGCCGCCACCCTCCGACACTCCCGAAAGGGGTACAATGGAGACAAACGGGAAGCGTCCGCCTCCTTCTCTCTCTCTTCTCTCTCTTGAGAAGCCGGACGCCTCGTTCGGTCTCCCTCTCCCCCCTCGACGCGATGGGCGGGGCCTTACAAACTCTACGCGCGCTTCTTCGCGCGGCCGCCGAGGCGCTTGCTGCTCGCCGCGCGCTTCTCCGCGTCGCCCGTGGCGAACGACACCCCCGATGCGCCGCTAAACGCGCTCCCGGACGTCGCCACGCTCGGAACCGAGAACGTCGACGCCGACGGGGCTGCCGGCGCGGCAAACGCTGTCGTCGTCGGCCCCAAGTTGAACGACACCTGCTTGGGCGCCGCCGCTGTCGTCGTCGTTGGCGCCGTTGGCGCCGCGCCACCGCCGCCAAAGCTGAAGCCGCTCGTCGCCCCTGCTGCCGGCGCGGCCGCAGCAGGCGCTCCGAACAGCAACGAGCCACTTGTCGCCGCGGGGGTGGTCCCGAACGCCGACGACGCGCCTGTCGGCGCTGAGCCAAAGAGCGACGACGACGCCGGCGCTGCTCCGAAGCCGCCAAAGCCGCTCGTCGCCGCTGGCGCCGCCACTGGTGCTGGTGCTGGCGCCACGATCGTCGGCGCGACGCTCGTGCGGAAGCGGATCTTGTCGATCGTCTCGCGCTTGTCGCCGTGCGCGCTCTGCTTGCGGCGCGCGAACGGGTTCCGGGCCGCCGCCGCCGCGCCTTGCTCGCCGTGGCGCGCCATGTCGGCCCGCATCTGCACGAGGAACGCCTGCCGCAACTCCTCGGCGCGCTCGTGCACCTCGGCCACGCGCGCCGCGACCTGCATGAGCGACGCGTTCTGCGCCACGAGGATCTGGTGCAGCAGCGCGGGCGACACGCTCAGCGCACTGCCGCTGCCGCGCTGCTCAGACAGCGGCCGGGCCTCGGACTCGAGGTCCTCGATCTGCGCCTTGATCGCCAGCATCCGGCCCTCGAAATGGTCGAGCAGGTCCCAGTAGTACGGCGACGGCGTCTCGACGCGGCGCTGGATGTGGAACGCGCTCGCCGCCGAGTTGCCGTCCAATGAGCGCAGGCTCAGCGTCGCGGCGTCCACCTGGCGGATCACGTGCTTCGTGTCCTTGCGCGCGTGGTGCACGGCCGTGGCCTGCCGGTCCTGCACGTTCCGCCGCGCGAGCACGTCCTGGTCCAGGCGCTGGATGTTCGCGCTCAGCGCGTCGAGCGGGCGCGGAGACACGGTCTTGAGCACCGCGTCCGCCTGGTCCGCCTCCTTCAGCACCTTGTGGAACTCGGCCACGTTCTTTTTCACGTCCGTTGGGAGCGCCTCGAACGCTGTCTCCAGTGTGATCCCCGCGCCGCTGCCAGCCATCCATCCATCGCACTTCGTCAGCGACGTACAGTACTGGACCTATTTAGTGTACACCACATTAAGACGAACACCCACTTGAGCTGGGGGGCGGCTGCCGCGGGGGCCGCCCCGCCGAACCCGAAGCTGAACGGACTGGCTGTCGCGGACGCACCGGGCGCCGACAGCCCCGTGGTCGCGCCGAACAGGCTGCTGCCGGTCGAAGGCGCCGCCGCGCCGCTGCCGCCAAAGAACCCGGAGCCCCCAGTGGACGGCGCCGCCCCCGTGCCGCTGGCCGCGAAGAAGCTCGAGCCGCCAGTCGCCGGTGCCGCCGTCGAGTTGATGCCCCCAAAGAAGCTCGAGCCGCCGGTTCCCGGAGCCGCCGTCGAGCCGCCAAACAGGCTCGAGCTGCCTGTCGACGGCGCGCCGAAGCTGAAGCCCGACGTCGGCGCCGTCCCCGTGGCACTGGGCGACGAGCCGAAGAGGCTGCGCGCAGCCGTGGACGTGGATCCGGCGCCGGCGCCGCCAAAGCTGAAGCCGGACGGCGCGGGCGCCGCTGTCGAGGGCGACGCGCTGCCTGTCGACGAGCCGAACGAGAAGCCGCCGCCACCCGCGTCCCCTGGTGTGGGCGTCGTGGCTGTACCAAAGCTGAAGCCCGAGGACGTCGCCGGGGCGCCTGCTGGGGGCGTCGAGCTGCCAAAGTTAAAGCCTGGTGCAGACACAAGCAAGTTTCGGGTGTTTAGTGTGGTTGAGCGTGTGCGCGCTCGAACGAGAAGAGCAGGCGCTGGAAGATGCGACGCACTGGACGCCGCCGGTTGCGCGACGCTCGTCCCGCCGAACGAGAAGCTCATAGCGCGCAGAGAGGGGAGAGGGAGGCGGCCGCCACCACCACCGACGATCGTCTGAGAGCACCTGAGTGCTGGTGTGTGGCGAGTGCGTGCACTTGGGGCGCTTGGTCTGAAATGAGGGAAAGCGGTGCCATACAAACTGCAAGAGAATATATTGTATTGATATTGGAGAGGAGGTGGCGCTGAAACGAGGTGAGATGGCGAAATACCCTGTGAATAACGACACTGGAGAGCACTAGCATGAAGAAGGCGACTGTACTGGTATTTGCACTGGCATGGAGCTTCTCGTTGGTGGCTGGGAATGAAGAGCTACGAGATCCCCTCATGGACACCGCTCGCCTGCCAAACTTGACTTCAGATCTCCTGGCTGATGGTACAGAAGACTCGAGTCCATTGGGCATGAAGGCGAGCTCGACTTGGAATTACAGCATCCAGCGCGCTGTCGGGGATTCCATCACGACACTCGAAGAGCGTGTCCGGGTTCTTGAGTGCGAGTTGGTACAGTAAATCTGCTCGGTCGCTGCCTGGAGGTCAAACATCTTATGGGAAAGCTGCTCCGTACTAGGGGCTGCTGGTGCGGGCGGTGCACAGTCGGCTGGTAGTGATACAGGAGTCGGTACCGCTGGTGGTGCCTGGGCGACAGCGTGTCGAGCGCGAGGATCCCATCGTCCTAGTCCGTGAGGTCGTCGATGTTGATGTCCAGACGCCTCCACCTCCGCCTCAGCCTCCTCGATCGGTTCCGAGTCGGACGAGTGCGCGAGCGCAACATCATCCGGAGGCGCGGACAAAAGACGGACTTCTTGAATGCAATTGCTGTCTTTGAGGAGTCTCAGTCGCCTTTCTTATCTTGGAGTTGATTGCCATTGTTTCTGCGGCGATGTACCGGCGCCAACGCCGCTGGCATCGCCGCCTCTCTCGCTGTCCAAGACGCCACACACATTCGCGCAAACGCACACGCACATGCATCACTTGTTTGTGCACATGCAGAGACACCGT
>SMMQ01002022.1:0-11801 GCA_008271595.1 [Pythium] brassicae (nom. inval.) | reverse complement strand
GGGGGGGGGGGGGGGTGCATGTGTATACTTGAATGGTCATTTGAGCTGGCGCGTGTGGGTGTCGGTTGGTGTTTTGGAGGTGTATGAGTCGAGGGATGGATGTGGATGAGGTACGGAGGAGGGGCACCTAGCAGTCAGCTACAAGAAACACCTAACAAGGTAAATGACAAACATACCTGGCTCACCAAACACCACACACTCTACCTATACGGGGTACACGTAAAATGTAACGCATGATACCCGTAACACGGTACTTCCTATCTACACCTACCCTTACATTCCTTTACACATGGCTACCCCTATTTGGCACAAGCGCGGTGCACATGGTACACCAATGCTGAGCACAGTATGCGCCTATAGCACGTTCATCTCTCCCGTCGTATCAACATCGATTACACTTACGTCTGTATAGATTTGGCACAGGTTTTTCTAGCAGTATGCACTGATCATAAACTAAATACTCCGCTTGCAAAGCATCAAACACTTTTTCTAGAAGTGCATTCCGCTGTACCAGAGCAACATACGTATATCAGTGCTGTGTGCGAGTAAATGTTAGTAAGTTGGTCCCAAGAACATTGAACAGGGGGAGGGGTAGTGAGCCACAAGATAGAAAGCTGCAGCGAGGCTGGACAGCACTATACGTGCACAGTTTCAAAAAGAGATGCCACGACAATTAATTGGCCGGACGAACAAGATAGGGCGGCTAGAGCCTGAAACGCAAAACTCACACACCTACTCGCCGCTAACACGCACACATACATACATACGCTCACTCACTCACTCACTCACTCATTTACTCACTCACTCACTCACTCACTCACTCACTCACTCACTCGCTCACTCGCTCACTCACTCACTCACTCGCTCACTCACTCACCCGCGTAATCGAGCAGTCACGCAGTCACGCAATCACAAGAAACCAACCGCGCATCCAAGCACGCACGCACTAAGTCACGCTCGCACGTACTACCTCACGCTTACACACACGCATGGACTCACGCACGTGTGGTATCGCAACCCAGAAGAATAGGGACGCCCAGCCGGCGTATACGCACTGGGGCGCGGCGTAGAGCGAAGAACACGGTTGACAAGAGAATCCCCGCGCGTGCGTCGCTGGGTCTCGCGTAAACTGCCAGGTTGCGGGCCACCGAACAGGCTGAACACGGCCGTTGACGCCCAGATAGTCAAAAGGGTCAGGCCACTGGGTAGTCAACTGGCATCACCAGCCATCCCCGCATCCGGCAGCTGAGCGTCTTCTGATATGCCGCGAGGCTCGAGACGTACCAGAGAGCTACCAGCGGACGACCATCGAGCCCGGTCGGGGAGTGCCCAGATTGGATCTCCCAACCCAAGCCCCACACCCGGCCCTAGGCGTTCATCACAACAAGGGTGACCCCGGATGAAGCTTAGTTTGCGACGGAGTCCGGTCAAGCAATGCTGAGGCGGCGCGGAGCTGATACCGAAAGCAGCCTGGTTGTCCAGCCGCAGTTGCAGTCGGTGGTCAGGATTATGGGCCGAGAGCGTTTACGCATTTTACAAGAATGCGAACTGAGGAGAGTGGCCATGGTACCCTTTTGGGAACCTGGTCAGAAGAGCGGTTTTACAGCCGCACTTAACTGGATAGCCGCGGTAATCCCCCAAATAGGGGAGAATCCGTCTCCCAGGAATTCAGTAACGATTTTTCCCGCAACCACGCAAGCCATCCCGACTCCTTCTCCAGGCGGGAGTAGGGAGCCCAGCCGTGTACGGTATGTTGGTGAGTGCACCAAGCGTGTCAGTGCCTGAATAGGGGGTGCCCGGTGCGACAGCGAAAAGTCATGAAGGACCCGAACGACCGGGGCGGAGGGATCCGACCCCGGTCCTTGATTTTGAATTCGAGAGTGCTTGTGAAGGAAGCGACTGACCTGGGTGCGGGCGCAATTCCTGGGTACGCAAGGCGTGTGTGCTCCTATATATTGACTGAGAGTGAAGAGTGCAGGTGCGATGGCAGGTGGCCTACGCAAACCCGAGTGTGAAAAGAGTGAACCTTCTCCCGGATAGTTTGACCGCAGTCCTGAGTCCGTGCATGTTAGTACTCCTATACAGATTGACTGGACCTTAAAGACCTAAGCAAAGGGTACACAACTGCGAGAGACTGGCTGAAAGAGTTAAAGAGAGACGCTGCACGTGCATACCGAGTGTCAGAAGTGCAGGAGTGCCACTGTGAACCAGTGTGTTGGTATTCCCGGAGTGCCGTGTGTTGACCCAGGTTGACGCGGCCCCTTCGCCTCCTTGGTATCGTTGTCGACTGAAACTACATCCGCTCCGTCACATGTGCATGGGGAGTGATAGCGTTGACTTCTGGGCCGTGTGGAAGGGAATGAGAGCCGTTGTGTTGTGTGAGGGTGCAAGAGTGTGTCTGCTGGATGATCAGTTTGCCAAAAGTGTGTGCGAATGGTTGCATGTGTCTACCGATGTGCGGGTGGGCGCGAGCGATTGCATGTGTATGCTATTCTGACCGATTGGTCCTTCATGTGTCGTGTTGTCCTTGAGCGGGAGCTCTTCTTCCCAATCTAGACTGTGTTGGGATATTTCCGTCCGGTTTTTGTGGTATCTTGGATTATTCAAATCCGACGTAGCTATATCGGTATAGATATGCCCGCCTAGAGTCAACTAGACATAACCCGATGCGAATACACGATTGTGCGCTCACACGCATAGAGAAAAGAGATCGTAGGGGCAAGAAGGCACAGTATTGAGCGTTAGAAGCGTGAAGTGTTATTTATCTTTTAGTCCCCTGGTTGGCGCACGAAGCGGCCAGGAGGCCGACGTGGTGGTAATTCTATAGCGTGTGTGCCCAACTGGGGGCGGTGGCCGCTGCAGAGACTGCGACGCGGAGTGGTTAATCGTACATACCTCTCCACCAGAGTGACGATAACCGACAGCCACACGGCAATGTTTTCCCGGATCGCCAAACGTGGACTTGACTGTAACGGTATGATTGGGTCCCTATAGAGCTCCGGGTCTAGCGGACCGAAAATCGACGGGGTGAGGCATGGCAGTGCCTATTGGAACAATAAGTGTGTGCGTGCGCTCGGGTCCCACCGAGTGTATCATATACGAGTAATTGGCTTGCTCGGAGCACGTCTGCCTGATGGAGAGAGTTGTCTGGCTGTAGCGGGTGGTTTTGCTCTGATGGAGTGGGCTGTCTTTGCTGTAGCTGGACGTTTTCATCCGAACGGAGTGAATGTGCTTTGGCAAAAGGAATGCGAAGTCGTGTTCGAATGCATTTGAACTTCATCTCCACAGAACAGCGCAATGAGCCAGGTGACATCGTCGCCAGGCCACGCTAAGTCGTGGCTAGGAGAGCGGCCGTAACTGAACAAGGAACCGTTTTACCTGGTCAAAGCGCGCGGAAAGTGACCAACGGGTACACAATTTGAGGTGGCGGACAGTTCTCCAGACGATCCTTAGCGTTGAACATCCGTCCAGACGTTATACTCGTGGGCGTTGGGGCAAGGGTATGACTGTGGCAGAATTGAATTCTCCCGTCTAGCTGGAGCTGAAGGGTTTGCCCTGACCAAGTATGCTGAGCATTATTCTAGTAAGGCCACTTGGCACACTCTGCGCACCCTACTTGGCGCAACCCCAGGACGCAAGCAACAACGGTGCTTCCATTTGTTTGCATAGCTGGGCAAGTTTGATGGAAGTGGGCAAGCTGGTGGCCGGGCGCTTGTTGGGCTTGAGCAGAGCATGCTGCCACGCTCCTCCGGAGGTTTTCGAGAGTCGAATATTCAGGAGCACCTTCAACGCCGCGCGACAGTCACTGCTGCGAGATGGGCGGGCGAACTGCCACGGCTGTACGAGGCCATCGGTTAGCTCATCCTCGGTGGAAGTGCCACCGCCAGATGGATCCCCAATATATCGTGTCAAGGCGTGGGCTTGCTAAGTCTCCACGCGCTGGCCGGCGTGCCTATGGAACCGAGGCGCATGAGCACTCGCTGGAGCGTGCTTGATATCGATAAACTCGATCGAGACAGTTGGGGTTGTGGCGCTACACCAGATGCTCCGAGCCGCTCGACTGAACGAGGCACCTGGCATGACAGATTGTAGACACGTGGTTACAACGCGCAGAAGGAAGACTTCACTGCTCTCCAGCAGATACAACTCCGGGAGCAGGAACGTGCCCGACGGTGGAGCTGCCATTTGCTCGGCTCGTCGGGGACGCGACTTTGCTATGGATGGACGGCACCCTTGCATACTGGGCACACCTGACGAGTCTCAGGGCTGCCCAAGACGGCAACGATATCTTGCGGTAGCGATGGGAGGGACCAAATGCCATTTCCATTTTCTGCACTGCACTCGGGTACCCATTTCCACCTGGAGATGTTGCCCAGTTCCGGGGGCTCTGCGACAGGCTAGTCCATAACTACCCGAATCTTCTACCCCCAAAACAACACGACCTGTCGTGACAACAGCATTAGAGATAAAGTGGACGCTACAGGCAGGGCCGACGGCAATAATGCTCGCGCGAGAACATTACACGGCTCGCCTGACTGTCCTCGCTTCGGTACAGTCACTCCAGGAGATCTTCATAAAGATTCAAGCAGAGGAAACCCCACTGCTCGCGGACTGGCAGTGGGCTCACATCCTCTCCTCATTAGGTTTGTTTGCGTCTCGAGCGGGGTAAAGGCCACAATGTACAGAACCTTGGCGGGACATGACAGTGTGGCAGACCCTCCTCGCACGCTGGCATTAGCGACAGTGGCGGCTAAACACCAACGGTGGAGCATGGAACACACGATAATTGCAGAGGCTCTGGACAAGGAAGAATATGAGGCGCTGCACGGATCCCGGAGGCGTCGACCGACTATCCCCATCGGTTATTCCATATCAAGTCGTAGAGCGTATCGGTGTGGGACGCCTCTCATAAAGTGCCAGGCCGCTCGATTGCGAGGACGAACTGCGCCACTCGGCGTTACACCGGTATTGGCAGTGCCTCGCGGCGCGATTTGCGCGGGAGGTGTTTCGCGAGGTGTGGAACGGCGTGACACGCTTGCCATATTCACGGACTGGCGAACTCTCCAGAGCGTTCCTCTCTTTCTCACTCCATGACCTGGAGTCCGGTTATTAAGTATCCATACTCTGTAGAGTGAGAACTACGGCTCTCGAAGAGGCGACGCTGGCACGCAGGGTGGTCGAACGAGACTAGCAACTTCACGTGCTGCGCCTTTTTCTATACATCGCGCAAAAGACTTGAAAGCAGGCGGTGCGACGGCATGTGGAAGGCGCGCGCGTATCGAGCTTGCATTGGCGCCGAGCTTCGAAGCGTGCTCAGAGCGGAGATCGCGAGGGCGTGAAACAGCTACTTGGACACTGTAAGGCGCCGAGTGGCACGAATGGCTCTAGCCGCTCTGCTGCAGACACTCAACAAACGTCACGCGGCGCAGCCGCAACGGCCGCTCTTAGGGATCCAGGACCCGCTGTTCTTTGACGGCGGGTTCAGGAGCAACACCGAGCCGGGCGGGTCCGGAGCCGCTTTAGTCTGGATGGACACCACCTCAGGAGGTCCTTGTCTCTTCTGGCTCGTGAGTCATCCGCGACCTCGGATCCTGAACGGCACAGAGCAAAGTGACGACGCTTGGAGGGATGTGCACAAAAACTGCTACGACTCGCGCAAGAGACTGCTGTAGGGCTGTTTCTGCAGTCCTAGTCGGCGCCGCTGCTCCAACAGTTCAGGGACGTGTATTGCGCATAGACCGAGCGCTGCTGTTCGAGGAGCTTGCGCGACAAATCACACGGACGCTCGAGCAGGACATGGTGTTTATAAAGCAGGACAAGTCCAACCGGTGCCTGCGGCACGGCGCAAGCATACATGGACGATCTCGTACATGTGCGCGGCCTGGTCGCAAACATAGCGGATGGAATGAACGACCTCGAGTTTGCTGGGCTCATCCTGTACAGTATTGTCGCGCCTCCGTGGTCGAGAACTACGTCAAGGACCGTCGAGGGAATCGCATGACGACAGCCAGCGATGCAGTGGACATCTGCCCCAAGAAGAAGACCGTTCTGCGCGGATCGGACACTCCGTGCGCCTTGATAGTGACGGATGACGCGGACTGGCCGCCGCCGTCATGCATGCCGCACAGCGCAACAATAACAAACGTTACTGGTCGCCGAGCCGGGGTCCGTAGCGCGGTAGCGGCGACCAATGCGACAGACAAAGATGAACACGCGGCGAGGAGAGCAGAAAGAGCAATGCGCGCAGTCAGACGCGCAACGAGAAGATAAAGGCGACGACGAGCTGTCGGAACTGCAGCAAGTTTGGGGACTAACAAGCGGATTGCAAGGGGGCGCGGAAGACGAATCACTACGCTCCTGGAATCAACAACAGCGCTGGCGGGAGAAACGATGGTGGACCTCTCCCATGATCGATGGTCAGCATAGTGGTTTTGTATCCAGCCCAGCTGCAGGGCATCACAAGAGATGAGAGGCTCGTAGAGTGGGTGATCGACATCGACTCGCAGTTCAACCTGTCCGACGACCTGGCGCTGTTGTACGCGAAAGGCACCGTGAAGACTACGAGGGTGCGCGGCAAAGTCATGATGCTGTTGGTGAACGGCCACATCAGCGAGTACGATGAACTGGTGGTGGAGGTAGTGTACTGAATGCGGGGGCGAGGATATACCTCGGTCCACAACATACAGACCAAGACTGGCTTTCGCCTGCAACACCTCGCGCTACCAGGCCACATGCTACTTGATGAAGATAAGCCTGAAGCAGAAATCAAGAAGATCGACAAATTCTACCAGGTGGCGACGCCTTGTTTGAGGGCTCTCTGCGCTGGAGAGATCGCGCAGCCCGTCGAGCTGAAAGAGACGATACGCCTGCCTCATCACCGCTTCGACTTCGCGAGCATGGACGTGATTAAGAGCATGGTAGGTGGTGAGAGCGTCGTCGGCGCTTACGTCGGAATCAAGGACCTAACCAACTACGATTGACTTCGGTGTATGATGGCCAAGCGGAAAAGGATGACCTATCAGTGAAGCAAGGCATCGAGAGCGACTGGGATTCTGCGGAAGGTCTCTGCAGACATCTGATGCGTGGGTGAGAGGAATTTCTGCGGCAGCACGTAGTTCTTGCTGGTGATGGATGAAGCCAACCTACAAGTTCGTATTCCTTCTCAAGCGCAAGAACGAGGCAAGCGACCATTTACAAGCGCACATCCGACGACCCAACTACGCGCACAAAATCAAATGGCTGTGCTGCACAGCGACCAGGTCGGTGAGTTCCTAGGATGCGAGTTCTACATCTTCTGCACGACGAACGGCATCTAAATGCGGTTCCCCACGCCTACAGCCCAAAGGAGAAAGCGATCGTAGTGATAGCCAACAGGGCCTTGAAAGAGCGAGGTTCGCACACTGCTGACAATGACGCAGCTACCGCACTTTCTGTGGGGCGAGGTTCTTCTCCACCTCATGTACACGGCGAACGTAACGATCAAGAAGAAGCCGCTGAAAACAACACAGCACGGCGTACTGCACGTTCTGAAGCCATACCTGAGCCATCTCGGGACGTGGGGGTGCGTACTGTTGGCGCTCGTGCACACAGAGTCAAGGTAACGCTAAGAGTAGTTGAAGGTAATAACAAGGACAGCTCTGTTCATAGACAACTCGCACGACCCAAAGGGATACAGAACGCTCGACTCGGTGAGCGGTTCCGTGCCAAGCTACTGTCTTGAGAACCAGCGCTTCGATGACGCAGAGACCGTGGACCACGTGTACGCGCAGCTGCTGCTGGAGAACAAGTTTTTCAGCAGCGATCATCAGCTCCCGTCACGCATCCCGGTGGAGAGCATGCAGAGCATCGTGATAGATATTTAAGGCGTCCAGGAAATTGAACGGCTGTTTGTCAGCGAAGCTCCAGTGTCAGCTGCATATCAAGTGGGAGTGCGCATAGATTTGAAGCAAGGGCGAACGAGCCCCGATCTCGCGTACAAAACCAGCGCCAACAAACAAGAAGAGGACGAGCGAGCGCCGAACTCGCAAAAGCAGGTTTCTCTGTGAGCCCAACAAGTAGACAAGCCTGTTGCTGGAGAAGACCTCGTTCCCGGTGTCACGAACAGACTGGTAGTAGGACGAGCTAAGATTGCGACCAAGGGTAGACCGACTGCACAACGACGACAGAAGATTGCCAGCAGAGCGACAGCGTTGGGGTGACCAACCGTTGGTGCCAAGCAAGCCGCTGTACGTGATGAACTGTCAGTGGGCAGCAAACAAGCGGCATCGAAGAATACGGTAGCAGCGCGCAAGCGAAGAGCGTTGATATCCCAGTGCGGGGCAAAAGTGCACGAGCCAGCTGCTGGAAGCCAGTAAAGGTCGGCATCGACAGACGCATGTCGTGTGATAGTAAGTGTTGACGTAAGGAACGGAGTGGCAGATGTGCATCACAACCAGAAAGAGAGGTAGTATAAATGCCCAGGCCTGCAGCAAAAGGTGTACAAGCCAGACGTCAAACGTCACAGCGAATGCTGATGTGACCGTCCGGCGAAAGCAAGCAACCGAGCGTCGGGGTCGGCCGTGGAGGACATGGCTCGAGCTCATCCGGAGGATGGAATATATTTTCGACATCGAGAGCTGTCATTGCCGCATCCAGCGACTCCAAGTACGTTAGAAGTGTCCAGGAAGAATCCAGCAGCCCCCAGGAGTCCCAAAAAGATGTCGAAGTCGAAAGCGCAGACGACTTGAGTCAGCCGAACGAACGTGTCGTAGTGCCGGACAAGTGGACAGGCCTTCGACAACCAAGTAGTGAAGAACCACAAGCGTCCCCGCTTCGTTTCGTTCTCAATTCGCTCCAACTCCAGCTCCTGGCAACTCAAAATATGTTCCGACAGTGAGTGACATCGACGGAGAAGCGCTCACATAGGATGTTGCTTGTGAGATGTGTTCGACACCACAAGCGATGCAGTTTCGAGAGCAGAGGTGGGTGGTATCGAGCGGCATAAAGAGCAAATTTTTGTTGTCATGATTCAGGGACAGGCAGACTTATGCATAGGTGAGAATACTCGAGTTTGGATCGACAGCTCGTCCTGGATCTTCGCGGAATGTCCGAACGTGCAAAATCGAATTCATGCTGCGGAAACCGGGTAGCAGCAGTCTGATCTTCTACTTCCGACATCACTTTCCAAATGCATCAAGCGGCGCTCGAATGCGGGCGTCCGCATGGTGCTACAACGCAACCGAAACAGGAAGCGCAAGCGGGACGAAGGCTACACATCAACCGCGATCTGCAAGTACGTCGGAAGAGCCACTTCCCGTGCACGCAGGGAACGACGATCGTGTTAAGGCCTGCTGAAGCTTTCCAGCCCCTGATGACAACAATTTCAGAGTTTGTGCGGCTTGCCGGCGGGGCTACGCTCAAGACGGGATGGAGACTTCGATAGGCTTCTGGGCTGCGTACAACACGACGGCCGGTGAGAGAGCTTTTGCACACAAGACGGGCTTTCGCGATCTGTGCAACGTGATACTCTAGATATTTAACCGCGATGTGAAAGTCAGGTGCCTGACGAAAAAGAGGTACACGGAGCGCTGGACGACTAATCGCCACACGCTGACTTGCTTCAGCCTGCGGTTTTCAGAGAGCTTCGTGCGTACGCCTGGTACGGACTGCATCATGATGATGTGAGATACAAAAGTGCATCAGTTCATCATCACTCGTTTGATGGCTGTGCAAGCGGCCAGGGCGTACGATGGAACTGGATGACACTCACTGGCTCGATGAAATGGGGTTTCTCTGTGATCACCACATTGCATCGATTGCGCGCCACATCAAGGGCAGCAGTTACTCCGGCCCGCTCGCTCTCACGACAGACTGCACGACGGTCCTCCCTTCGCTGCGGTTCGGCGTGTAGTTCCCGTATGTTGTCAATGACGCTGCTGGTCCTGTCGAAGTGAATAAACTCCAGGAAATTCATGAGGCCGGCGTCAATGGGAGGGAGTCTCGCGCGCTGGCGACCAAAGTGCGGATCTACACTATCCTGAAATTAAGTCCCAAGGTGCCGGCGTTCGTGATCACGATTCTCCTGGCAACGAACGAAGAGTCGGGTCGAAGATTGCTGCCTACCATCGCGAAGTGCTTGAAGCTTGCATTAAATGTTGCATGCACGTCGCGTCACTACTGGCGGATGATGCGTGGGGAGAACAAGTGGTATTGAACGAAATGTAAAATGACAAAGAGTTCCTTCGGCAAAACGGCGTTCGGGTTCGCAGCTCCTTCTCCGGCATCGACAAGATGGCGCATACCCTGAAAAACGGGTGCCCACTGTTGTTCGTGGGCGAAACAAAGCAAAACATAAAAAACCCAAGGCACCCACTGCAGTCGGGGGGTCACTTTCTGGACTTGTGTGTCGGGATCGCCAGTTTCGACAGCATCGTCATGGTCTATGAAGCGACCCACGGTAGCACGATATCGCTACGGGCCAAGGACGTGTATTGTATCGACAAACAAGGCGACGGCGCTCCGCATCGCTCCTTCGACAGCCGTACGATGCCGATTTGTACCTCGGATAATCACACCGCGCTCGGAGTGTATTTGTTTGTGCTGGGGCAGCTGTTCGACGCTGTGCTATCAAGTCACATCCGAAACGCCGACGGACTGCGTATGTTGTTCACGGCATATTTCGTCTTGTCCGACTGGAAGGTGTACATCGCCGCTCAGTCGACTCAGGGGTTCAAGATGACGTCGCTTGGGCGAAACTTCACCACCTCCCAGACCTTTGATCTGCTGATTTGACAATGTCGATCGATAATGCTGTTGATGATGGCCCACGCGACGCACTTCCCGAATACACCCCTGAGCCCGTAGCTGCACAACACTGAGGTTGTCGAACACCTCTTTGGCATCGCGAGGTCGATATGCCCGGACTTCTCCCTCCTCGAGTTTTAGCATGTGGTTCCACGAATGAGGCGCATGTAGAGCGTCTGGATCGGCGGTGTTCTGCTTGGTCATAACACTCAAAGCTACAGTGGGAACCCAGGATACGTCCACAACAACTACGGTAACGTCGATCCCGACGTTCTTCGTCGGATGGCGAGATTTCCGAGCGGCAACGACGTCGACCAAGTGATGATCAGAGACCGTTCCGATGCCAATTTCTATGTGAAGTTTCTAAGCTCCGACGGCATGTCTATACCGAGATACAGAAGTGCATTTGACGTCTCAACAGCCGTGCAGCGTAGACACGAGACGCCAGAGGAGGCGTCCCTCAAGCTATGCGTTATGATGACGAGGACGAGCACCACAGCAGTGACGAGGATGCGATTGGGTCGCGACCCCAGAAGTCTGCTTTGCCGTTCATCCTCAATGATGCTGAAGCACTGCAGTGCTCCGTGTTGACGCTGCATCAGCTCGAGATTATACAACGTGAAGAGGCAGATGCTCCGCTCCTGCTTGCCGACCCGCTGCCGCTTGTGGGCGTCGACGACGACGACTGTAACGATCAAAATGAAGGCTTACGCCTTCTCAGTTCGGTGGATGACATGTCCATGTATCAGCGGCAGATGGAGGCGTGCGGTGGCATCTACGAAATGAAGAAAAGGTTTAACCCGACAAATCCAGCAAGCCAAAGGCAGGCGAACGAGATGTCGCACTTACTGTCAGTGCTCATGATGAGGTAAGACCAAGCTAAGCACAGCACAGGTTAGCAAATCGCGGGCGAGTATCGGTGCCAAAGTTGGCGAAATTTGGCACGTGCTGGCGGCAACATCGCGGTGGCGACCCCCCAGCCATCTTCGCCAACGTTGACGCTAGGAACGAGCTTCGTT
>SMMQ01002021.1:0-10751 GCA_008271595.1 [Pythium] brassicae (nom. inval.) | reverse complement strand
CTTGGGAAATTGCGAACTGAAATGTTTTGGGTTGACCCAAATCTATTGTTGACGAAGAGAAGATCGCAAGCCTTGTCTTGGGTTGAATCGAGACACAATGACAACGACACCGCAAAGCGAAGAGAAGATCGCACACACCAATGTTGGGAAAATGAATGAAATCGGATGTCCAGGTTGCCAGATTTGAACAATCTGACATTTACAACATTACAGACAGGTTATATATAGTGAACGAAAACTCCCCAAGACCTGTTTTGCAAGCTCGAAGCAATACCACAACACCTTCACCTCGAGCCCCGACGCACTTGTCGCTCTTGCTCCGCAAGATGTGGCCACTCGATGAGATGTGGTGCTCCGATGAAGAAGACTCCAGTGACGTTGGGTCTGACCCAGAAGGTGACGCGTAGAACGACGTGGACAGCTCAGACACATATGACAGCCTCGGTGACCAGCGTTTCCAGACAGAGAACGAGCGCACTAATGCGACAAAGTGGTTCGACAACCAGAAGTACACTTCGAAGGCAGACGTGATACGGGCGGTGGCAGAATACAACGACCAAGTCAAGCGCGTGTACAAAGTAACCGAGAGTAACAAGCGAAGCTACGCAGCCGAGTGTACAAGGCAGGACTACAACTTCCGCATCAAGTTCGGCTTCGCATCGAGCTTCCGCCTCCCTTCACGCTTCCACCCCCACACATGCAGCATCCTTGATGTCGACATGGTCGCTCGTAGGGCTAGCCGCCTTGCGCACGCGGCGCTCATTGCCACTGACAGCGACGTACGGGCACTCTTCCAGCTCCATGGGCGAGGCGTGCGGCCGACAACAATTCGCGACGTGCTTCAGCAGAAGGGCATCACGACGACCTACGTGAACGCCTACAACGCCAGGTTGCGGCTTGTCAAAGAGATTTTCGGCGACGACGGGGAGCATTACGCGTACCTACCGTCGTACTGCACTGCAATGGAGGCGCGAGGGCACAAGACCGACCTTGTTGTCGTCGACGGCCGGTTCGTTCGCCTTGCTGTTCTCTACCGCGAAGGCGTCGTTGCGGGGACCCAGTACGCGTCGCGCGGTCTGGTACTGCACGGAACGTTCTTGAAGGACAGCATCGGCGGCACGCTCCTCATCGGCTGCTTCCGAAATGGCAACAACGAAATTCAGATCGCGGCAGCCGCAGTCGTCTCGGGAGAGGACAAGGAGAACTGGACTTGGTTCCTCTCGTTCCTGATGTCAAGATTGACACCAACACCAGTGTTCATCATCTCGGACCGACACCAAGGTCTCATTAGTGCTGGCATGACAGTCTGCCCAGCGACTCCATACTACTACTGCTTCCGCCATCTGATGGAAAGCTCCAACAGGAAGTTCCGATCCCCGCATCTGCGAGCTGCGGCGTGGGCGCTCGCAAGGGCTACTTCGGAAGGCGAGTTCGACGACTTGTCCGCAAAGCTAGGTCTGATGAATGGCGCCGCCTTGGATTGGCTGATCGGGATTCGCGATGAGAAGTGGTCGCTCTTCCATGGGCCGGTACCTCGATTCGGCGTGCTGACTTCAAACCACGTGGAATCGGTGAACGCGTGTCTTCGAAGCTGTCGTCGGCTACCGATCCTCGAGTGTCTACTTCATGCGGAGGAGTACGTCGGGGTGCGCTATCACAGATGCACAAAAGCCTTCAGCTTGTGGACGCCAATCACTCGATTTGCTGAACGATATGTCAACTTCACTCTGAGGGAGGAGTGCCGCTCGATGTCGATGTCTGCGATCTCGCAGACAACATTTGCGGTTCGCACGCCAGGACGAGGCGGGATCGACGTCTTTGGAGTGTCGCTTTCGCCAATGTCGTGCTCGTGTGGATTTCCCTGCGAGAGGCGCGCGCCATACAACCACGTTCTGTACGTCCTGCTCACGACAGGGCGGAACCTCAGCATCGAGACCTACTTCGACGGCTCATGGTGCACCCTGGCGTATCGACGAGCGTGCCCACTCATCTCTGGCGTCGAAGTGAAGTCGATAACGACATGTGGAGAGTTAATCAGAGGATAATGCAGCACTCCAAAAAAGCACAGAGCCCCTGGACGACCACGTCACCGTCGGATCGAGTCACAAGGAGCATCTGCTGCGCTGGGGAAGCGAAAGGCACGGCGCCCAGCGGCAGCCGCGCAGAACACGACTGAGGGTCGTTCAATCCAATGCTGCAGTCGATGTCTCCTGCCAAGGCACAACAAGACAAGCTGCATAACCGAATGACGACGAACGACACCACTCAGCTCGACTCGAACTGCTGCTGCGTCGTCGAGCTCACGAGCGCGAAGTGGGTCCGTTCGCTCGTGATCCACCTGGGCGCGAACGTCAACGGGTAGCTGGCGCTCTCCATCTTGGATAACAAGCCGATCTTCCATTTTACCTACACATCTCGTACTCCGCTGTTGGTAGTGTGTCAAGAGGACATATATCTAAACATCTTGTCTAAACTAGGTGACTCAAACGTACCTAAAGTAGGAAATCCTAGAAATGTTTATCGCACTCACAACCGACACACTGCAAGAAATTACGTTTTAGCCTGGACCAACCTGAACAAAGAAACTCTGTTCTTCACAAACACTAAAGTAATGCTAAGGAACACCAACACGCCCGAGACGTGGGATGAACCCTGAGCTCATCTGGTAGCGTGGGACTTAACCCACTACAGTGAACGTCGCTTTGGATCACTGGCCACCAGACTCCGCTGCATACTTGTGTTGTGCCTAGGTTGTCCCCCCGCAGGGTAACGACGAACGCGGTTCTGAGCAAGTGTGTGCGACTGAAGAGTTTGAGTAATGCCAACTAAAACGTGAACGGCGGTGGCACAGCCTTGCCTTGCTGCTGTCGTCATCGTTCACACCTTCATCAGTCAAACACAACGAAGACCCAATCAATCACCATCATTCATCTTTCGTGATGGAGAAAGTTACTTATCAATCTCGATCATTAACTTGTCTGTTTTGATGTTCCAGTGTCCGATTCTGTTTAAATCTCTGAAATGTCCGATTTTCTAGATTTCTCTTTGATTTGTCCTATCCCATTAATTTTCCCCACCAATATTCTTTACAGTCTTGACTTGGGTTGAAACAAGACACGACGACGACACCGCCAAGCGAAGAGAAGATCGCACACAACAGACGCTCTTAACAGCCCTTTCTTGGTTAAATCGAGACATAACGACGTCGCTTGGTGGTGCCGTCGTCGTTGTGTCTCGATCACCCCCTGGAACGAAGTTTCAAGCTCAGAAGCCAGAATAGACCAAGTCTGGCTTATGTCAACCCTAACAGAATCTAGAAACGTCGCTCGGCCACTTCGGAGGTGAAACTTCAAAACTTTTTAAGCTTTGACTCGCTCTCCGAATGTCCACGACTGAATCTTCGTCATCAACAAAAGAGACCACGCGAAGATTCGCTCTCTGGACCGAAGTGCTCGGAATCGAGCGATCCCATCGGATGAAAATCCAGATTCTACTCGAAGATATTCAAAGTCGGCAAGATACAATCTGCTTGAAAAGCTGAAGCAGCGTGAGCGCAGTGCTCGACGCGCGCAACACGCAGCTCAGCACACGTGCAAGACAGCTGCAGCTCTCGACACGTCCAGCGCCATCAAGCCGGAGGTCTCGACGCGACCAGTGCCTGCCACTCATAGCTCTCTACGCGACCAGCGATCGCAGCTTTCGTCGCGGCGAGCACTCGCCAGCCGCAGCTCTCGATGCGACCAGTACTCGTCAGTCGCAGCTCTCAACCTGACCAGTGCTCGCCGGTCGACCTTGTCGGCGACCAGGTCGGTGACTAGTTCGGCGACGAAGCAGTGCGAGCTACCGAGGCTCAAGCAGGCAGCGAGGTTCAAGGAGGGCATATCGCGTGACGTGCAAGCAGCGGTGTGGCGATGATACCTGTTCCAGCTGCAGTCGAAGCTGCGGTGTCCGGCTTCACGGTGGATGAAGACTCACTCCTAGTGCCACGGCCTCCAAAGGCGACGGAGTGGTCTGTGCTGTTCAAGTGGGGAGTGCGTGTGCTGAGCAAGAACTACGTCGGGCGCAAAGCCAACTCCGAACCGAGCGAGTAGTTCGGCTGGATATGGCTCGGCAGCCAAGCGTGTCAAGACTTGCAGCAGTTCTACCCATTCTACGAAGACAAGACTTCGAACGCAACAGGGCATCTAAAGGAAGCCCACGATGTGCTGTCCGGGAAGACGAAGTCGGAAGAGGCGACGAAGCAAGCTCGGGAGGACGGAATCGAGCACTTGACGCCAACCCCGTTGTTCGCGAATGACCCAACACGCCTGCACCTGCTCGTCCAGACTCGGCGTATCGTGCTCAGCAACCTACCCTTCGTGTTTGGTGAGTACAACGACACAATGATCATCAACCAGATGTTCATTGACGAGAAGTTCCGGGTGTCGATGAACCGCAAGAACGTCAAGCAGGCGATCATCGAGATGTACACCACCGCGAAGCTCAAGGTCGCGAGCCACATCAAGACGAGCATCCTCGGCGAGGTGCTGAGCCCCACCCTCGTCGCCAACTTTTGGACGTGTCCGACGCAGAGCGCGAGCTATCTGGGAGTGAGACTGTGCTTCGTGGACTTCTCATGAAAGCTGCGTTCGGTGCTGCTTGGCA
Source organism: [Pythium] brassicae (nom. inval.) (assembly GCA_008271595.1). NCBI lineage: Eukaryota > Oomycota > Peronosporomycetes > Pythiales > Pythiaceae > Globisporangium > [Pythium] brassicae (nom. inval.). The sequence continues at coordinate 6,107 of SMMQ01002021.1, read as the reverse complement.
TCCAGCGGTTCAACTCCGACTATGGTGAGCGCGGCGACGGCATACGGAAGCCTTTTAAGAGATGGCTGGCCGACAATCTAGAAGACTTCGGGCTGTCATCTGTGGATCTCTTCGCGGTGACGAGAGACGGAGGCTCGGACATCAAATGGACGATGAAGACGGGCTTTGGGGTCGCGTGGGAGTGGTGTGTTGCCCACATGGCCAACGTCGCCACCAAGCACGCGTTCGGCTTGGTGCTGCGTCAAAGTTCGCACAATCCAGACTTGACCGGTCTCGTCGCTGATATCCAGTTGACTATTCGACTCGTTTGGGACGTGAACGTGATGGGGGACCTGTTCGAGGCGCTGTGCGAGCTGGAAGGGTCAAGCCGATCGGTGCAGCTACTGGACTATCGATCGCACCGATTTACCGGGCTGGCCCGCGTGATTGAGCGCGTCCTGGAGAAGTGGACCCCACTGGTGGAGTGGTTCTGAGCTGGCTTGGAAACGACACTTGGGTCTCGCGAACCTGAGCCTTTCTCGATGTCCGAGCGCAAGATCGAGCTGCTCGAACTGATGTCACTGCTCAAGCCGATCACCGCGCTGAACTCCAAGAGCCAGGCTGAACAACCGGTGCAGGTCGAGAATCTGCTGACATTGTATCGCCTTTGCATGGTCACCTTGAACAGGAGCCACCATCTCCACTACTATCGAGCGGCGCCAGGCCAAGAGCAGGTCTTCTCTGCGTCCGAGTTGAAGCCGCTCGTCACCAAGACCCGCGTGGAGCTGGCAGCGGCATTCAACAAACACTTCTTCTACAAGTACACAGATTCAGCTGCGCGCCTCAGTGAGCCCTTTACCTTTGAGATGCAACTCTTCCTACACCCGCAGTTTAAGCTGCTCGACGCCACCATGGGCAAGATCGTCAAGTTCTGCAACGCGCTCAAGGGCTGTACACCTGATGCATGCAACCGCTCGCAGACGCCATCAAGTACAAGGTGCACGCCAAGGTCAAGATGTTCATGCTCCAAGTCGCGCGCAAGATAGCGCCGACACAGCAGAGCGACAACACGGAGCCAGACTCGAGATCGGAACTCCAGGACGATCTACTGTCGTTCTTCAAATGCGCAGCGGATGCAGCCAATGCAGCTCCAGTTGATGCAATTGAGGGGCGAGTCGAGGAGGAGTTTCAAGCGTATCTCTTTGACCCGCCTGTTGCCGCCTCGACGGTGCTCAACAATTAGAAGCAGCAGAGCGAGACGATGAACTACAAGTATCTGCCGATCGTAGCGAAGATCGTGTTCAGTGTGCCAACATCGTCTGCGCAGATCGAGCGCGGTTTCGAGCAGCGCGGTCGCATGGTGACTCCGCAGCGTACAGGTCTCGCAGGCGCCAAGATTGGGATGGCTGCGTTTCTCTCTTGCAACCGCGACTACATCGGTTTTGCGCAATGCAAGAAGGTCGACAAGGAGGAGGCATCGCTGTACATCCCATCGAGCATCCTCGTCAACGTTGTTGACGAACTCAACAACGACATGGCGATTGAGCTGCAGAACATCTTATCAGCGTCGGCAAGCATCGAAGAGGATATGAAGGAGTAGAAAGAGAGGGTACTGCAAGCGCGAGCGAGAGAGCGATCGAGAAAGGCGTGAGAGAGATCAACAGCAGGCAAACGAGCGAGTAGTGGAGACAGACGGAGAAAGCAGTTGTCTTGCATGTGCATAGCCCAGTTCAATTGGCAAACACATCCCCTTTATTCAAAGTAGTCAATCCAGTGCCGCAGCAACACGTGCCACCTGCACAACGGGACTGACAGGCTCGCTACTCTTCATCCGTCTCGCGTTGAAGCTTGTCGTGCACACGCTGCAGATCGGGAGGCAACTGGCTCGCCTTTTCACGTAACTGCGTCAGCTCCTCCTTGTGCCTCTGAAGCTGAAGGCGCTGCAGGTCGGCGGGGATCTTCGCCATTGTGTCTTTCTCCGTTGCTTGATCTATCACTCGGCGTGTGATCACCTCCAGCGACTCCATCAGCGCCTTCGCGAATGACTCATCCTCAACGTTTTTCTCCGTCTTCACCACCAAAGCCTGCTCGAACGGCGCGTCCACTACTTTCTGCTCCGCCTTCACCGAGGCCGACGGAACAGGAGCCACACCGGCTTCGGGGGCCATGGTTGTTGATCCAGGCGCCGCTGAGGTGGTACCAGCGGACGCTGCTGGTGCCGAGGCACCAACGGTGCCGGTGGCACCAGCTTGCTCATTGACTGCAAGAACTGCGGCTAGCCCTTGCGCGCACTCCCCAGTGGTCGCGGGATTGGCCGCAAGAGGCAGTGCTGGTGGAATTTGGGTCGGTGGGGGCGTGAAGGGCAGCAGTGTGAGCATGGCGAGCTGTTCTTCAACGAGATGCTTCATCTTCATCTCGGACTCGTTGACACGTCGATGTGCACCAACGTCACCCGCGCTCTGCATCGAGAGCAGCGCCTTTTCTAGGCGCTCATCGAGCTCGTGCTTGATCTTGACCTGTATCTGCGGTTCCAGATGACCGAAATCGGCACTCACCGCTTCTGCGTTTACCGAGTCGATCTGTTTCCGCATAGGAGCAAGCGCGTTAGCGTTCTCAGCCGTGCTGTCCGCGCTCTGTCGCATGAGATGCTTGGTCTCGCTGTGCATCTGTGTGACCTTCTGCGCAACCCACCTCTGCAGCCTCGCCTTGATGCCAGTTACAAGCGCCTGGGTGAACTTCATCGCGGCCGCGTCTGCAGCGCATACAGCGGTGTCTCGAGCGTTCTCAAGCGCTTCTTTGACGTAGGCTTTGAGAAGGTGGCGGAAGTGTGTCTTGAGCTTCGCCTTTGTGTCGTTGAGCACCGTACCGACTTGACCCTTGATCGCAACATCGACGGCTCCTTGCACGTGCTGTTCGAGCTGGTTCTCCAGAACAGTCAACGCAGTCGACGTTGTGACCGCGAGTGCGCTCTCGGCGCGCGGCTCGTCGAGCTTCGCTAGCACAGAGTTGATGTGGCGCTCTGCCGTGCCGAGAAACTCTCTTAGCTTGGTCTCCTGGTCTTAAGCTGCTTCGGCTTGAGCCTTCATTCACGCCGATTTCACGCCCTCATCCAGCTTGTCATGCGTTTTGTTCGCAAGGTCTTGAAGGCTCGCGACGGCTGCTTTTTGCACCTTGGTGGGCGTTGCCGCGACGACCTCCTCTATCGCGCGCACGACACCGCTCTTGATGTCTCGCTTCGTTCCTTCGGCTCGCGCATCGACGAGGGAGACCAGCGCGCGAGAGCTCTCTGCGTGAGTCTCTTCAATCGCGCTCTGGAGACGCCTCTCCGCGCTCTGTTGGATTGCTAGGTGTGCTACGCTTGAAAGACGGCCAGCACGTCTTCGTGCTTGAGCGCTTGATGCCGGTGCTGTTGGAGCTGATCTTGTAGCATCTGCTCTGCTTGAGTGCGGAAGTGGGCAAGGATACCCTCCACGGCTGCCGAGTAGGTTCCGCTACCAGCGACGTGGGAGTTGACACGTGTCAGAGTCGAGTCCGCGCCTACCGCTGGTTCGCACACGACGAGCTGAGTCGCTTCGGCGTCCATGTTCACATCAATGCTAGATGCCGCGTCGCTAAGCTTTGGATTGGAATCTTGAGCTATAGGAGTCAATAGATTGCACTTGCTTTTTGGTCAATCTGGTCAGTCTGCATGTTGGCCAGCCAGATCTCTCAAAAGTGAACATTCGGTGATTGGTGTGGCGTTTCGTGAAACTTCCGTCCGCTTAAGTGAGGTTTGAACTGAAGTTTCAAATCGACGGAAGTCGACTTCCGTCCAAGCTTCGGTTCGGCCAAAATCAACCGAGCCTGGGTTCAGTGAAACTTCGTTCCAGGGGTGGTCTCGATTCAACCCAAGACAAGGCTACTACACCTTTTCACGTTCAATCGTGAAAAGCTCAACACAAGTCGTGAGAGCAAAAACTCAAGTCGTGAGACCTACAAAACAGAATGGTTTTTTGGCAGGTTGGAAAGAAGTTGATCAAGTTGACCAAACGAATGGCTCACAAAATACAGTATAGTACCCAAATTCTTCCATGCTGAACTCAACAAAAAATGTGTTCGCTGCGTTCAAAGCGGAGGTGAAGTGCTATTTTGGCCCTTTCAAAGATGAAATTGGTGCGTCGTCTCAAACATGAGTGGCGATCAAAAGCTCATCGAGCACGCTTTCTTGAGCGAGCTGCAGATCTCTGTCTGGCGCGTGTTGCGACTGTATTGCGTTGTGGGCTAATTGCTTCCTGCATGCACTCATGTTCTATCAGCAAGTTTGGGGACTGTGACAGGTTCTAATTTCAGCAGGTATTATTTTACTAAGCTCACAGTTTGAGTTTGTGGTCTCACGACTTGAGGTTTAAGTTAACTCGATTTGAACTTGTAAAGGTGTAGTACACATTTTGCCAAGCTGGTTGGCATTTTTCCCGAGCAAAGTGAAATGCACCTGTTTTGAGCGAGAAATCTCTCGTTCAAGGAAGTGACATTTGCGAGCAAAACGAAACCTCTCGTATGTTATTGCGACCAGAATGACATCCTCTAAGTCCGCGCACCATCTCCTGCTGCAATGCAAATAAGCTGTGCTCAGGACAGCCAACGAAGCACCACTGCAGCCGACAACCCGAACTGCAGAGTTGTCGTTGTCACTGACAATGCATTTGCTCATTCGCAAGTCGTGGGTTTGGCTTGCGACATGCTTGTCGCCGGCGAGTGGCGACTGGTCGGCGACTTGTGACCCTTCGACTCGCGCCCTACAGCCTCATGCCTAATCCCATTGAAGGGTGCTGCGCTGGAGCGCACTGAAGGCACGGATGTAAGCGCGACTTAATGAGAGAAAGCAAGAGTCTCTAGTGCGGGGCGAGTTTGACACTTTTGCCGCTCAAAGGCTCGATTTGTTGATGCGGACGTTCAACGAGTGCGTAGGAGTCACCACAAGGAGAATGGTGTGGAACATCGAGCGAAACTGCTTCCGCGATTGTCTTGCGTCTGAGCGTGGAGAGAAGACATGTAGCTTGGACAACAAGGAGAGGATGCCATTCTGGTCGCAATAATATACTACTCCGTTCCGGAAAAATGGCGATTTGGTCTTAAATCGATGGCATTTAGCCGCTGTGTGGGTTGGCAGCAAAAGAGAGGTACGCTTTTGTTCGTCTCAATATCATCAACCAGATGAAGGGTCGTGGTTCTTCTCCATCGTCTATTCAGCACCCCAATCCCTCGAAAACAGCAAAAAAAAAGTGGACAAAAACTAAACATTTTTTAGAATTTTACACCGTCTTGGATTTTCTTTTCCCCTCTTGACGAGATCACCATCCTCCTCATACTGAAGTCAAAAAAATATCACCACTTCCTCCGGAACAGAGTGGAGAGTGGAATCGCCACTTTTTCCGGAACGGAGTAATTCGAGAGGTTCGTTTTACTCCACTTTTTTGGACGAGAGAGTTCTCGCTCAAAACAGCTGCATTTCACTTTGCTTGGGAAAATGCCAACCAGCTTGGCAAAAGGCGTACTAGTATAAAGAAGATCGGTTTATGCGATCTTCTTTTCGCTTGGTGGTGCAAGGTGACCAAAGTGTCTGCAGCATCTTCATTTTTTTAAATGAATCCCAGAATCCCAAGTGCAGAGAAAGGACGCAAAGGTTGCCAGGCGCCCTTGTAAAATTCAAATATTCGGGGGCACTGAATCACTGAATCCAGTCGCGCACAAGGGGAGGTCGTGATAAGCGCGGTATTCTTTAATTACGAGCGAATTGGTGGTTCTCCGCTGCCTCCCTCATTTTGAGATTTGCGAAGCAGGTGATAAGCAGCAAACAAGGTATGTGGCTGCCAGTCGTTCGGAGTTTGAGTTGCTTCAAACTGATCCCGCGTGTGTGTGTGTGTTGTCAAGCAGAACATGTCGATGTGACGGACGAAGGTGGCAACGATGAGGCACGGCATGGAGGAGAGCCGTGGTGCGAAAGGTGCGAGCGAAAGTGGCCTTGCATCTCGCAAGTGCTCGACATCCACTGACTGTGTAATGGGCCTTCAGGCCAGTCCGAACTGCTGAGCAGTTGAACAGCACTGAGTCCCACACGGGTCTTGAGGAAGCTTGGGCTCCAGCGCAAA
>SMMQ01002020.1:0-10789 GCA_008271595.1 [Pythium] brassicae (nom. inval.) | reverse complement strand
GTCTGGGGCGGCCGCAGGGTCGTCTTCAGCGAGTCGGGCGACGACTGCGTGCTGGACTTTGGCGGCGACATCCCGGGCGCGTCGGACTACGCCAAGGAGGTGTGGATGCTCGAGCTTGGTTCAGATGCACGCATGAAGAGCATGCACGTCGGCGCGAAGGATCCTCTTGGCAGACGAGGTGAGCACCGAAAACTCCAACATTTGAAAGAGCCGTGAACCTGTACGAACGAGTCTGGTGTGTGTGTGTGATTGTGAACTGAGCCTGAACGGCGCGTGCTCGGGTGTCGACGTGTCAAATATTGCAGCAAAAGTGTGATAGTGGAAAAATGTAGTGAGCATGTCAAAAATGCTAAAGAATGTGTGATAGTGAAAAAAAGGAAGTGATCTGGTTGATCAGTGTGTTCCTTTGTATATTAAGATATTAAAGAAACAGTGAAAAAGCACATACGAACATTTTGCTCCTGGTTGGCTCTGAAATGAAAGAGTCTCTCATAACGAATGAGTGGATGTGAGAGTTATTTTCACAAGCGAGCCAACTTGGGGCAAAATGTTCATACGCACTTTTTCCTTGTGAGAACAAGTATTTCTTTTGAGAGGAGTCGACAACCTTGTGCATGATCAGGCGAATGAATCGAAAGTGGTACTCAAGGGGTAGGGCTAAAGCAGACGGGCGCCTTCCATTTTGGGGCTAAAACTATACAACGTCAAGTGAGATCAAATATTACAGGTTATCACAATCTAAAACTTGCCGAGAATGAAAAATTGAGCTTGAGTGTCCCAGACCAAATTTACGGTGGCCAAATATTTTGGTTACTTTGTGAATTATAGAGGTGTTGGACACAAATCCTGAAATTCGTGTTAAAGCGACATTGATTCTCTCATAGAAAAACATGTCAACCTGTCGCACACTCCTGTTAGACACTCAAATTTCGCGAAAACACGCAGCCACAAAAAATATTAAAAACGTTTGTGACAACTTTGAAGTGATCCCATTACCACATCTACAATTTATCCCCGAAAAGAACCTTTTATTGTGCGTTTGAACATTATTCTTTAGGAATTTTATTGGACAAGAAAATACTATATTTCCCGGATTAGAGCTGACCACATCGTTTGGCTCTTATTTGACAGAAAACTACCGAGTCTAATAAGAACAGTAAAAGTGTACTTTGTTCAACTGAGCAGTGTATTTGCTATAAAAGGCAGTTTGTACCGAAATTGCACTATCACCAAAAAACAATCTGAACGGTATTTGCTCATGCAAGTTCTGTGGTCGTATTTTATGGCAACGAATCATGAACCCAAGTGGTCCGTTCTAATCCGGGAAATACAGTTGTAGAGCGATCAGATCACAGTCCAGCCGTGCTCGTTTGACAGCGAAACTTAAGCGAATGTCGAACCTTCTGTCAAAAAACCAACCCTACCGTGTTTAATTTTTTTGAGAAAGACGTCCCCAACTTTCGATAAGAACCGGAATGTTCTCTTCTTCGATTTTCGTTTTCGGGATTAGTTTGATCGGTTTGTTGGCCAAAGGAGCTGACCAAAAGCAAAAGTGCTGGCAAAACTGCTCGATTAAACCATTCTGGTTGCGAAAATGTTGATTTTTAAAACTCACGAAAAAAACACCGCGAAACTACAGAGTAGTTCAAATATTCAAACGAAAGAAACATGTCAAAATGACGAGCTTCTTGTAGCCAAAGTATCAGAACATGGGCAAAAGTCAAACCATGGACTGCAGATTAAAAATGTTTGTGACAAAAACTGTGACGCGCATTTCTTGTGCAGGCGATTCCGAGTGCTCCAGCCATCATCAGGATCAAACTGACGCACATTGATAGACCTCATTCGCCAACCTGCCAGCATCCGCTCAAGCGCCAACCGCTTGCACCGCCCCCTTCTCTCCCTCAACACCCGTTAGCGCTCGATGTCGGCACGCGTGTGCCCTGTTTGCGGCGTGGAGACCACCGCCGCGATTCCGCCCAAGTTCTGTGCCAGCTGCGGCGGCAAATACCCCACCAACACCAACGACGACTCGGACGAGGACTCCGAGCTCTTTCCGCCGGCGCCCGCGGCGACGGGTCCACCGCCACACGCGGTGCCATTCGCCGTCCCGATTCCGGCGTCGTCTTCCTCGTCCTCCGACGCGTTCTACCCGTCAGCTCATGCGCTGAACGCCCAGGCGCCGTTCGAACCCATCAAACCGCAGGCCACGCCTGTGAGCAGCTACAACAGCGCGGACGACAGCGCCGGCGCCGTCGACAAGCGCGCGCTCTTCGGCGAAAGCAACGCGCGCCGCGGCTCGTCGTCCTCGTCCGATGAAGGTCGGCAGCGCTCCGCCACAGGCAGCTTCCTGCGGACGCGGTACACTGACCATCCGAACTGCGACCTGTGCCTCACGGCGTTCGACCTCACCAGGCGCCGCCACCAATGGTGCGTGCGTGTGTGGGCTCTTGCGCTTCGCGACAGTGTGTGTGGTGATGTGCGCTTCTCTAACGCTTGGCTGAATGTGCTTGTTGGCGCCACTCCACAGCCGCAAGTGCGGCCGCTACATCTGCAGCTCGTGCTCGCCGGTGCGGCTGCTCATCCCGTGGGGCCAGGAGATCGAAGGTGCGCGGGGCTACGACACGGCGACGCCACAGCGCGTGTGCGCGCAGTGCGCGCCGTCGCTGCACCCGCTGCAGGACGAGCTCGCCGCCATATACGCGCGCTCGAACATGGAGAACGCGCACGAGGCGAAGGGCCGACTGCACATCCCGTACACGGACTCGCTGGCGAAGGAGTGCCAGAACGCGGCCGACATTGTCGGCAACTTTTTCCGCGACGACAACGCGGCGGCGAACGACCGGTCGATCCCAATCTCGTTCCTCGAGAAGGCGCAGGGGCTCGCGATCATGACGATCGTCAAGGCCGGCTTCGTGATCGCGGGCAAGCTCGGCACAGGGCTTGTGGTCGCGCGCCTCCCGGACGGGTCCTGGTCGGCGCCGTCGGCGATCGGCACTGCGGGGCTCGGCGGCGGGTTCCAGATCGGCGGCGAGATCGTCGAGGTAATGATCATCTTGGGCTCGCAGGGGGCCGTCGAGGTGTTCCACAAGCCGCAGGTGAACCTCGGTGCCGGCCTCGACATCGCTGTGGGACCGTACGGCCGCGCCGCAACGGCTGAAGCCGCGCTGACGGCCGAGAAGCTGAACGGGAACTACAGCTACTCGCAGAGCAAGGGGCTGTTTGCAGGCGTCGCGCTCCAGGGCTCGGTCATCGCGGCGCGGACCGACCTGAACCGCCAGTTCTACGGCCGCGACCTCGAGCCGAAGGACCTGCTGAGTGGCACGGTAGCGCAGCCTGTGGCGGCGCAGCCGCTCTATGATGCGCTCGAGCGCGCGAGGCGCGGCATCCAGGAGCGGCGGGCCGCGCTGGATGAGCAGTCGGTGATGATGGGAACCTGCCGCCGGTGCACGTGCGACAAGTTCGTCGCGCACGTGCACCAGGTGTGGAATAAGAAGTGCAAAACGTGCAGCCACGTGCACTAGCGCGACGGTTGCAGTGCCACCCACCCTTGAAAGCCGATAGCAGTAGGAGGAGACGTCACCAGAGACCTATAAGCGAATGCATGTCGTCACTCTCTCGCATACGCCTCACAGCCCGTCGATCCCCACCCGAGTGGCCGTCTCCGTGATTTCTACCTCTTGCTGCCGCCGCCGATAGAAGTACACGCACACGAGTTCCGCAGTCCAGCTCGCAGGCACTCGCTCGGTCGTGAAGAGCTCCCAGACGCGACAAAACGCTGTGCGGCACGGCTCGCGGTGGCGCGCGCAGAAGACCGCAGTCGCTGCGATGACCCGCGCTCGCGGCAGAGCGCAGAGCTGCGCGGTCAGGTGCACGTTCGTGGCCGCTTGGAAGAGGATGTTGTTGAGGTACACGACTGTGCTCTCATTCATCGGCCGCGTTGTCGCCAAGCACACATCCACTGCGTCGCCGCACACGATCGCGACCTTCGGCAGCAAACGCGCGCGCAGCTCGCAGCGCCGCATGAGCTGCTGTCCGCGCACGCACAGCTCGCGCCGAATCTCCACCCCGATGCACTTGCGCGCGCGCGTCTGTAGCGCCACCTGCGCCACGACATTGCCGACGCCCGAGCCGACATCGACAAAGACGTCGCCCGCGCTCACGTCGGCTGTGCGGATAACAGCGTCCACAGCGAGTGGCACCAGCTCCCCGGCGTTCAGGTGCCGATCTCCGGCAACGTGGCGAATCTCGCGCGGTGTCACGGCGCCAAAGATCGCGATTAGCGCAGCCTCGGCGGCCTCGAGCTCGAGCATCGACGAATCGGGATCCAACGACCGTGCGGTGACACCGCCTAACGGTAGCAGCGACGCGGGGAAGCGCACAAGGTCGGCGCCGTGTGTGCGCTTGAGCGTCTTGACGCGCTCGCGCAGCTCGAGGGGCGAGCGCCGCGTGCGTCGCATAGCGAAGGCGACGGCAGTCCACGCAATGCGACGCCGCTGGCGCTGGTACGCGAGCGCGAGCGCCACGAGCCGCCGGTCTTCGGCGTCCGAGAAGTTTGTGCTCATCGGGCGGCAGGGGTGGCGCGCAGCGACGCCGTGCCAGATTTCGCGCGACCATCGTGCTTGTCTTGCTGTTTGTATGTCAGCAGGGAGGAATGACTTGTGTTCATTATGCTCGGAATCAAAAAGTGGTTCTGAAGGCGGAGGACCTGATGCAGAGCTGGAGGACCTGATAAACGGACCCACAAAAGTGGACTTTGGAGATGGTTTTTGGCGAGCAAAGTACAACCTTGTTTATATCACTCTGTGAAAGCGCTGTCTACAAATCTCTGGTGGACCACACCAATACGGAAAATGATGACCAAGGTATCATATTTCAAATTTGACGACGACCAGAATGCATCCGTAAAATACAAATGCAGCCCTAAAATATGGTAATAAATCAATTTATGCCTAAAGATAGAACCACAGACAATACACAGTCGGAGCACCTTGAAGAGAAGTGATACTTGCCTTTGTGCCACAACTTGGAACACATATCAATAACAGTTAATAACACATATTACGCTAAAAATGGCTTGCGAATAGTTTTTAACACCCAGTTTCTGACTCAAGGAGGCCGAAATTTTCTGACGGAAATAAAAATACCGTCATTAACTCATTCTAATTCCATCGCGACGAAACTTTGTGTGGAGGTGTCTGTGATGATGGAGGCATGGATGCACCTGTTTGCAACCTCGGCAAAGCATCCAGGGAGGTAGCATTTGAATATTACGATTTCTCAGGATCTGGAAAAGTACCACTTTTAGGCATCTATAAGTTCAAACATTCAAATTATTGGGTTTGTAAACCGGCCCATCTTATTAACCGTTTAAGACGTCGATTGTGTTCGATGTGCGAGTTTTGACCACTTAAACTGGGCCCGCGAATTAGCGTGGAAAGTGGCTTGTACCTCCTGGATGCTATATTTTGCAGGATAGTGGGATATTATCTGGACTTATGCACTTTATATAACAATTTGAACATATATAGTACATTACCGTCAAGTCGTGAGCCAAAAATTACAAAATCTTGGTGCTTCGCCAAAGTTATAAATTTTTGAACTCGCCATAGCTTTGCTCCTACGCATCAGACAGAAAATATGTTTGAATGGTCCTGATCGCAGCTCGAAGAGCTTCTTGGTGAGCTTCTCACCTCACAAATCCAAGCCATATTCGTTTTTTCACATTTAATAACTTTGTATGGGGCTTTCCTTCTTGATTCAGAGACTGGGTGTTACAAGTAAATAATGAAGTTTTAAAGATGTCTCAGATCAGCGACCTTATACATTCATATGAAAGCTATCTGAGTTGTGATCAGGCCGACTAAAACACATTTGCTATATAGTGTGTAAGTGCAGAGCTATGGCGATATCGAAAGGCTAATACTTTGGTGACACCCCGAAATTCTTGTGTTTTGTCTCACGACTTGATAAAATGTACTTAATGTATCAAATTTGCTATTGTAAGTACATAAGTTCAGATAAAAGCTTACCGTCCTATATTATATAATATCCAGGACGCACAAGCTACTTTTATAATCTCGCTGGACTTACAATACCGCTATTTGTTGCGTCAAAACGAACAGAAATGGATACTAAAATCAAGTCATTACTGCCAAACGCGCACGAGTAATTTTGTCAAACAACATCAATTAACTGTGATGCAACACGGCGATCACGAGGTGGGCTCTGGTTGAGCGAACAAGAGCATCTGGAATCAAATTGGTGTCGACTAAGAGCTGCCGACGCGTGGCGAGAGTGTACGTACAAGGTAAAAATACCACGCTTTCGCTGACTACGTTTGCTCGTTGAAAAAGAGAGGCGCTCAAAGTATCGCTAATTTGAGGTGATATCCACCGTTTTTTCAGATGTTTTGTATTTCCTTGGCAGTGCTTATGATAAATCAATCGTCACCCAGTGGCGTGGATGCAGCCGGTATATGATGACTGAATGCCACAACAAAATGTTGACGAGCGTCATATCAATGTAGAGGTCAAGATGCTAGAGGATGATGATTTTTTGCTCAAGAGACAGATTGGTTCGATATCACTGTGATACGTTTTAGTCAGTGAAATACTCAAGATAGTAAAGTTTACCGTATTCCTTTTCTTCGAGAGGACGACTTCTTATTAAAGACAACCCAAAATTCGTGATCTAATATTCGACACGCTTCAGTAATTCACAAGGACAGATTACAATGTGATCAGCTTATTACATAGATTATACCAACATGTAGGTTATACTTTCATCACAAAATAAAATATTAGAGGTCAAAAACCCACTATTGGGTCATTGTTGAGGAAGTGTCTGCTCGAAGAAAAGGAATACGGTAGTTAAAAGGTTTAATTTCCACTTTTTCTTTAATTTTCTTCTTCGTTGTATCCAAAAGTGTGCATATTCTTGTCCTGCCTACTCAGTTCACGTGATCGGTTTGATATCTATGTGGTACGTTTTGGTAAACAAATACTCAGCCTAGTCCATTATAATAAAAATGATTTCAAAGCCCATTTCTCGTTCACTTCTTTGTTGCATCCAAATGTCATTAAAAAAATCTCTGACTTATGTTTTCTTTTTCACACATAACAAGAAGAAATTTTTAACGTGCAGTGAAAAGATTTGTCGGATACGATAATCCCATTAAGTATGACAACTTTTCGGTTACTGAGGTAGTATATCATGACTCAAGCAATCACTTCGAAGTCGTGGTTAAACTCAACTTACACTGCAGATAACCACTTTTAGTATGTACCGCAATGATCACTTATGAAGGACACCTTTGGTGTCTTAGAATTAATGAATATTTTCCGAAAGAATCGCCAATATAACAGATATTTCGTTTGTATGTCAGGCAACCGCTCTAAACCAGTTTGCTCAAGTATGATATAAACAAAATACCACGTTATGCGCGGGTTCGCTTCCTAAAGCACTGTCAGACGCGAGGGAAGGCGGCAGGATGATGACCGCCGCCTGGCGGAGCTGCCGCATATCGTCTGCATTGCCGTCCATCTGTTGCTGCACTCATCTAAAAACCGCAAAAAATGGCGGTGTTTTTCCAATGTAGTCAACGTATTGGTGAGCACATCGATGTCAATCAGATGGTTTCTCAACACATAAAGTGACGGAGCTTGTCTACACCAGGCGCGAGTTACATCAGTGCGTCCCATACGACGCCGAAATGATATGTCGGGTCATTTAACTGCACTGCGTCCGGCGTCGTCGAGAGCAGCTTCGTACTTGATTAGCATGTACACAGCTACCAAAGTACCATTCTGGCTTCTATGTCTCACCACCGCGGGCTGGTAAAAGACATCGGCGCTGCGCGCGAGGGTGAGTGGGCTCCAGAAGATCCTGCCCCGACCTTACGCATCAGAGGAAGTACCTGAACATCTCACTCCAGCCACTCGAAATCAAGCCCCGAACTTGCGTCGAAGCAGTGAATATCAGCTTGGTGGATCTGCTCGACGCGGGGAGCTGTACGTCTACACAGTGGTAGTAGAGGGCTTCTGCAAGCTGCTTTTGCTAAACAGGGCCGGAAACGACGCAGTGGTCGCGTTGCTTCTCGAGGTCCCGTTCAGTCCCTAAATCCGGCACTTCCAGCTCTCTGCCAAGAAAAGAACACCAACATGCACGCTCCAGCTGCTCAGTGTGTCCATCTGAGCTTTCGCGGGCTCGCCAACCGCCAACTGCGCACTACTCAAGGAGACAGTCGTTCACGTGCTCCAACGTAGGACGGATGCGCCAGACTACGGCAGTGCTCATTTAGTGGACGCTGTCAATTGAGTTTGATACAGGCCGCTCTGATCCATCCCGCCGAGGCACTGGCAAACGCGCCGTCGCGCTCGACGAAGAGCGGTGGCAGCTAAGCCACTTACGCGCACAATACCCGACTCCGGATCAGACTGCGCATCAAGATCCTGATGCTCACTCGCGTCATGACAGCGGCTACCAAGGTTGACGGGGAATGTGTGGCGATGCACCATAATGAAACGCGGGTGCCTGCTGGAGACAATTGTACACAAGCGAACGGAGGGATAAACGCACCAATCCATACGTGTATTGTAATTATTAAACGACATTGATGCGTACATCCTTTCACGGATACCCACAACACCAAAAGAGCATACCAGACTCATCTTTGGTTAGGTATGGATGAATATGCTAACAGTTCGGTCACAATACTTTTCAGCGAGTGGACTGATTTGACTTGAATTTGTATTAAATCCGGACACCTCGTTTTTTTATCATTCGGTCAGTGTATATTATAAGCTTTTAGATCTAGAAATCTGAAACCGTGATACAATGCTAAGTAGCGAAGAAACCGAGGGAATGTAGCTGAAGTCAGTCATGGTGGGCCGCGAAGTGAGCGAAGCAAGCGGCGCCCACCATGATCTGCGTAGGCGGGCCCAGTGACTGAAATTTGCTGAGCGGAGTTCACAACAGCAACGAGAACATCCATACTTTTCCTCCTGGCACGGAGGCTCGGAGAGAAGAGAGTGCGATCACTCACTATACTGACATCCGTATGAAGCAGGGTATAAATATTATGAATTTTGTCATTTTTTTATCCGGACTGACCGAATTGTTTTCGGACACAGTACTGTGACCGAACCGTTGGGATATAGAGTGAGAAACGCCGTTTTGAATCAAGAAAAGCCCTTTCTTGTGTTTGAGCTGGCGCTATTTGTGTTACATGAACAACGGTGCGACAAAGCCAGACATCGAGATCTCGCGGAGCGTCGAGAACTTGTCAAGCAATAGTGCTAACAAGCCCTGCGACTTGTCGACCCACGCGGTGCGGTCGCGTAACACCAGTGTGTCGACTTATTACGTCGGTCGGATGGTCGGTTGGAACAAAACCTCGACGAATGTGTCGTACCAAACGCGATGTCCTTGATGTCGATGAAGTACATCCGGTCTAATGGGCAGATTTTTGATGACAAACCCGATACCACGTATTCTTACTGTCGAGCCATTGAGTTTGGTAGCCAGGTTAAGCGACATGCACCTGAATCGGGTTCCACGTACTGGTAGTTTGGGTGAAGTCGTATAGCGAAGCTAGTTAGTACCGTAATTTACGTCGCCGTTTGGTCCTTGCACTTGGTCAACGCGAAAAGTTCATTAAGTTACAGCCAGTGCGTTACTGTTCAATAGCTTGAACTTTTTGGTAGAGTCAACTTGTGCGCGTTGCACTTCACGACACTCCATGGTACTCCAGTCGACTAAGCTGCCTTGGCGAGCAAGCACGGCGATAGACATTCGTGTTTGAGCGTTTCTTGAGCAGTAGGCGTAATTTGACACTGGCATCGATCACCGACTTCAAGTATAACAATTTATATAATGACCCACTCGCCAGACTTCAACACGACGGAAATCTGAGTATACTAGTAACGAATCTATTCCTCGTACAAATCTATTTCTAAAAATGGAATAAATAGGCTTTCTGACTCCAGTGCATATCGATTACACTGGAAGAGTATCGTTTCCAAGATTGCCGTGACTATAACGTTAATGTGGGAAACTTGGCTTGTACAGGCACGAGTGCGAGGAATGGACAAAAAACACGTCACTCTATCGGTAAATAGATCACGTATTAGATGATTATCTGAATTCGAACATATGCACCAATACATCAGTTTGAGGTTTTCAGCGATGTTAATTTCATTTTTTCCTCTTAGAAATCCCCTGCAAAGTATTTAAAAATATGGAGTTCCTTCCTCGCGCTCGTGCATGTACAGCTGATTCAAATATATTACACCGACATTTCAAAATAGCTCACAATGTTGTGTGGCTGCATCGTTTATTTGCTGTGGTTTACATGCATAGACACCTCAGTGAAACTCAAAGCACTGCTCGAAGTGCAGTGACTAACCATTGTTGAGGCGACACTCGCTTATTATACGCACCATTCAAACGAAAGGGTTTGCGCTCATTACCGCGGTCCCCACGCCGCACTAGCGGCCTCCACTCGGAGAAAACTCCTCGCTCGATTACCTTGTAGCAGGGGAATTTTACAGCATCTTTTGTGGGAAGACCGTGCGATCGTTGAAAATTGTAAAAACCAGATGTTTCCTTGCGCCGTAAGTACAATTTTGGCGTTCAGGAATTTGTTCATGTCGATACACCCATGGGACGCCTCAAACGCATTCGTGGTCGCAGCGTTATGCGGGTCACCAACTTTTTCGGATACTGTACAACCCGGGAGTCACTAAAATACGATTTTGACTTGCTTTCACAATACAAACATGTCCGG
>SMMQ01000231.1:3781-22191 GCA_008271595.1 [Pythium] brassicae (nom. inval.) | reverse complement strand
GAGAGAGAGAGAGAGAGAGAGAGAGAGAGAGAGAGAGAGAGAGAGAGAGAGAGAAGGAAAGGTGAGACGGGTGGAACGGGCTCGCTGGGGCGAAGACCCGGACAACAGCCTTGTTCTAGACAGGAAGTGACTCTTCTCCAGAAGGGCCAATTGGAGCAAGAGCGTGTGGACAAGCAACTGTGAGATCTTTTCGCGATTTCGCGGCGGCGCATTGTCAAGGACCTTCGCAACATGTTTGAGCGGTTTTGGGCAGATGCTTCAGACTAGATATTGTCCAGCAGAGCCTTTGCTCTGCTCGCATTTCAAGGAGACTGTGTAAAAGAAGTAGCTTGTGCAATTCTTTGGTACTGGAATGAAAGATGTAGCTTCGTCTCTGCCGTCGTCGCTGCCGTCCAGCACCGACAGCACGTGCTCGCTGTACACTGTGAGAAGTGGTTGGCCCATATAAAGTAATCGCAAAAGTGAGGTTCAGTTACTTCAAAACGGAATCAAACCAAAATTAATTGAATACTCAATCGGCAAAACAAAACACAAAAAGTAGTAAATACATTTAAAATTACTATAATTTAGTACAGCTCGCCGATTGGTGGGAAGTGCTAGGCCCATGGTTTCGGGTATAATATTCCAATTTTTTGGTCGTACTATTTTACCTGAGAATGCGATAACGTGAAAATAACCAGATCCGCAAGAAAGAGCAAAATTTCGTCTTTGTTTTTGTATAGTTCCTGCCAATTGTCGCTTCCAAGTCGACCAGCTCCAGTTTGGAGAAAATAAGTCAAAATTTGTTCGCTACTGGCTGGGAATGGCTGTGATTAGACGATGATTTGGAGTCTAAGAAAAATCCCATACATGTTACAGGATATTCATTTCACAAACGTGAAAACCGCATGCGAATCGTTTTTAAACTGCCTCGACCATGTTCGATCCGCCAAATACTGATAGATTCGTGGCACAGAGAAGCATCCCCAAACCACGAAATGAGGGTTGGATAAATCTAGAAATCTATGTTCTTCTTCACAGTGTCTTTGTATGTCAAAAAGGTCATAATACTGTGATAGAGAGAAATGTATGCTTTCATTTGGTGCTTGTTTCACTTCTGAACGCATCGTAGAAAAGAAATTGTCAAAATTAGAACCCTCTTTACTGTCACGGACTGATAATCTATGTACATAATTTGCCAACCGGGTTTGTGTCTGTCCCAACGAGGGAACTGAAACGCTTCATTTTTGCAATTTGCAATAGTCTGTCCGGCACAGCAGCATACACACGCAGAAAATCGTCAACATTTGAGTTAAAAAGCGCAGGTTTTACTTGAATTTATCCCTTTTGAAGATAACCTCTCATTACAAGCGTACGCGTGGAAGGACACGGGAATTCAAAGAGAGAGAGAGAGGTAGGTAGGTAGGTAGAGAAACGAAGTTAGCGTGAGCGAACGAGCGAGCGAGCAACATGAAGTTTGGCACAATTCAAGTGAAAAGGAAGAGAAAGATGGGGGAGCACTACAGAGAGTAATTGGAGAACGGTATTGAAGAGAGAGGGTGGTGTTGCGGGTTTGCGTGTGTGGGCACTATTGCTCACTGGAGCAGGCGACTGGTATCGAGTCACAGTCGTGAAAGAAAACGAAGGGAGGACAGGGGGAGCAAGACGGTGAGAGGAATAGAGAGACAGGAACTGTCAAAAGTGAGAGTGACTGGATGTCCGGAAGTGTCAAAAGCGCGAGATAAGGAGAAAAAAGAGGACGAGGGGGCTGTATGAGGTAGCGAGAGTGAGAACGAGTGAGAGGGGGAAGAGAGGAAGAGGGAGATCAAGAAAGAAAGACAGAGAGAGAGGGAGAGAGAGAGGAAGTGATACAGGAGTGAGTGGGGGTGAGTGGAAGGAGATATCTCCAGGAGCGAAGACCCAGGCGAGAGCCTTGTTCTCACAAATTGTGGGAATTTATTAGACATTTTGAGTTCTCTCAGCGATAAGCTGAGATCTAGCTATAGCGCGTCAAATAGAAAATCATCGGGAATGAGAGTCGCGAGTGAAGGTCAGCGATCGTTGGTATATCAATAAGTACGCTTTACTTTAAGTTGCACTTAATTCTCTCTGCTTTCTTCTTTCATCTGCTATTTTCATCCCTTATGCTCAACACTTAAAGTGCGTTCATCTTTCCCTTCATCTCCAATTGCGGTTTCTATCATTGTCACAATGTCGTCTTTGCCCTGCATATCTTTATAAAAGGCAACTGTTATTGCTGTCTGTCAAATAGACAATATTTTGCTTGCCCCATGTCCCCCGTGTCATTCCTATCCTGCCGAATATGATCGCTTGTTGGTCTAGGTTGCAAATACAATGTCTTCATTGCACCTGCCTTCGAAATCCTTCGGTTTCACAATGTAACTTCCTTGGCATGGCATCATCGCATGTTCATATGCTATCTTTCACCATTTCAATTTTCCTCCATTATTTTTCCCCACCCCTCTTATTCACTATTCCTACTGTCATGTTGCGCACATGATTTCTTCCTCATCCCTGTCCTCCATACCGTTTTCTCTCACAATGTCACGTCCAAAAGCCGTACCCTAGTACCTTCATACCCGCGCATCCTTGCAACCTCGTATCATCAAACCCACATTTCCTTCCTTTAT
The DNA here is from genome assembly GCA_008271595.1 of [Pythium] brassicae (nom. inval.). NCBI lineage: Eukaryota > Oomycota > Peronosporomycetes > Pythiales > Pythiaceae > Globisporangium > [Pythium] brassicae (nom. inval.). The sequence continues at coordinate 19,561 of SMMQ01000231.1, read as the reverse complement.
CTCTCCCTCCCTCCCTTCCTCCCTTCCTCCTTCCCTACCTCCCTTACTTCCTTCCTCCTTTTGTCCGTTTCTCCCTTCCCTGTACGCACCGCACCTTCAACTTACTCTGGTTTGAGACATGCTGGACTCGCCGCCCGTTTCACAGCGGCTGTGGTTTATGGTAATCGAACGTACAGCACTAGTACAATAGAGATATTTCGCACACCACTTTCCCATTCCCTTGCCACTCATTGAAGAAAAATGGCACGAACCCCGTCAAACCTGATCACTGCCTGGCAAACTATCTGTAGAATGAGCCGAATGTACGGCAAACTACCGTTTACGAACCGATGGAGGCAGTGGGACTCGCCGGGACGCCAAGTAAGCGGAGGAACTGGATGGAGGAGGAGGACCTGCTCCTCCCCCAGCAGGTATGTGACGATACCCCCTTCCAGCGGAGGCGCGGCGCTTTTGTGGAGGCATGGGACGATGTAGCCACCAAGGTCACAGAACTCGGAAGTCGGCGGTGCAGTCCCCATCGCTCACAGAGCGGAGGTCAAAGCGCATGGACGGGATCGTCGGCCGCTCGATGTGTAGGTCCAATAGCGCGAGATTGAACGTCTTCTCCTTCTTGGCGTGGAGGAGCATCAGGAGCAGTGTGCCCGACTCGCGCAATGAGATCACGAGTAAGAAGCGCATGTGCCACGATTCTCAGCCGGGCAGCACCGAGAATAGCACATCCATAATGGCATTCATACATCGCGGACTGATGGGAATAGTTTATCTTGCTCACCTTGCTTTGTGCGCACAGTTGCAGCTGAATCGCGAGGTGCTATCGATTGTGGGGCTGCTGGCGTGCGTGCTGGATGTGCTGCAAGCCGCGCGTTGCTGGTGCCGATGGACAGACATTCGCTCGATCTCTATCACGCCTTTTTGCGTCGGTTATCTCAAGTGCGCGAGCTGCAGTCACGTGCGCCCTCCAAACCTGCAATTACAAATGAGCAGTTAATGCGTGTGAGTGTGCCGCAGTCAATGCGTGTGGGTGTGCTGCTCGATATCAAACGTCGGCGCGAACCAGCACTCGTCGTAGCGTTCATCTAAAGAGTCCATTTGCATAAGCATGAGTAGGAGCACTAGATGGGCAAACGGTGTCTGGACACAAGGCGCACACACACCTGATATCACGGGATCCCACGCGCAAGTTGTTTCCTGGATACGCACAACGAGGATATCGAAGCTCGTGTAGTCGGCGATACCCTCCGGGCTCACAGCAAAGATCTCAGTGCGCGGCGTGGACTGCACGATTCGTCGGGCAGGCGAAGCTGCCGACACGCTGCTAATGTTGTTGCTGAGGGAGGTCTTGGGTCTGCAGGTCGGCACAACGGCGCTTGTACCGTACACGAGAGACGATGACGCGTCCGTGATGAACGCCGACCGGCCGCGCCTGCTCTTGAGATAGGTCGCTGCTGCACCGGTGTCTAGCCGCGCAAGGAGCTGCTAGCACAGTCAGCATGCCCAAACACGATCATGAAGCAAGTGTGTATGAGAGGTGAGGTGAACTCACCGGCTGAGCTGTTCGCAAGCAGTCGTCAGAGCCGTCCATCATGCTACTAAACTGACTGTACAAAGAGCACATCGTACAGAGCGCACATCGCCGACATAGCAAACTTGAACTAAAAGCAGAGATATAAGTTGTTAGTTGTGTGCTGTCTAGTCGTCATGTGTGCGAAGCGCTGGGTCGCTTACATGCTTCAGGGGCTCGTCCACGTGGGCTAGGGTTGCTGCAGCGCGAGGCGGCAACGGTAGCTTACAGTAAATTCCACGTGGCTATTGTGGGAAAAAGGCTCTCGCCCGGGTCTTCGCCCCAGAGAGCACTCGTTCCACCTTTCCTTGACGCATATTCACGCACAACACACATGCAGCCACACCGCCCCTCTCCTTCTCTTTCTTCTGCTTTCACACCCTGGTCCCTGGACCACTACCCGTCCCTGTATCCCTCTCACACACTTGTCCACCGCCACCCTCCCTCCATCCCCTATCACTCTCAAATTGCGCCAACCATCCTGTCACTCTCTCTCATCTCTCAGTCTCTCTCTCTTACTTTCTTTCTCTTCCTGTCTCTTTCTTTCTCTCGTTCTCTCTTTTTTTCTATCTGTATTTGTATGTCCTTCTTCCACACATACCCTTGTAAAGAGACGTTCTCTTCAAAAGGGGTACTTTGTAACTAAATCTGCGCTTTTGAACCCAAATGTTTACGTTTTCCCTGCGTATGTATGCTGCTGTCCCAAAGAAACTATTGAAAATTGCAAAAATGGAGCGTTACAGTCCCTTGTTGTAGCGGACACCGGACAACTCCAAATTATTTTACAGACATTGGTGATTTGAACACCTCCAATCCCAGGAATATAACCGATCGGTAAAATAAGATGTTGTCTAAGTCAACATGCTTAACATATAGATTTTCAGTATTGGTCACAGAAGAAGACTGAAGCGCCCCAACAAAACTCGTAGGCGCGAACAAGGTGATTTCTACAACATCTTGGACTAATACCAACAATAGATTTTGTCCAAGACGTCATGTTTTGCGCCGACCAGGCTTTTCTGTGCGTTGCCGACAACACGATCGAGCAGAGCAGAGCCAATTGCAAATCACTTTCGTGCTGCATGCTCACCAAGTCGTGATGAGTATGCGCGCGGTGACTGCCTTGTGTTCCATCTATGCCGTGCAAACACATCACCAGTGGCAGCATTTGCACAGGCGCACAATCATTGGCTCGCACTGCTCCGTGTTGTGAATGCACATGCACACGCTACAAGTGATTGCACTCATTACTCACTACTCACTCACTACTCGCTCACTGGTCACTCACGGCTTACACACGGCACTTACGACTCTCGCACTGCTCTCACTCGAAGTCGTCGCTCGAGCTGCTCGCCTCCTTCGTCTCCTCCCACTCGACGATCCCCCGACGCTCTCGCTTCCGTTTGCGCTTGCCCGCCGTCTCGCGCAACTGGATGCCCGTGATCGCAGTCGCGGGCACACAGCACCGCTAGTCCTGGTGCCAAATGTCGAAGCACGTCTTGCGGTTGCCCTGCGCGCTGCGGATGGTGGTGCACAGGAACATGCGCCGCCGATCCTTCGAGCACTCCACGCAGTAGTGGCTGGTCTCGTTGCGCTTTTTCCCACGCTGTCTGAACTTCATCGAACACACCTTGCAGGCGTTTGTGGCGCCTCTTTTTGTCCTTCCCCTCACCTCGCCACTCATCGTTGACAGCGATAGTGTGCTAGATGCGAGTACCCGGCGAACGGCGGGTCGGCGTCGTGTCGTCGCGCGAGCCCGCGAGGTCGCTTGCCTCGACCGCCACAAGCTGTGCGTGCAGCTGCGCCATGAACTCTGCGCGAATCAGGGCTGCACTGACAGCTCGCCGCGCGCACTCGACGCGGATCACGTATGCGTTGACCATCGCGAGGTCCAGCTGCCCGATGAAGAGTCCGTTGTAGTACTTTTTGAACCGGAAGGATTCTGCAAAGAGTAGCTCTGCAGACGGAGCTGGTCGTGACGGTCGACTCCACCCATGGTTTGGTGGTAGTCGTCCACGGCGCGGGGGCACGCGACAGACGCGACAGCACCGCCTCGAGCACGCCTCGCAACGCTCGCTTCGCAAGCCGCCGCGCCGGTGCTGAGAAAGTGCACCGGCTTCGAGTTGATCCACGAAAGAGCCACCATGCTGGGTACGTCTAGCGAGCGCGCGAGCTTGAACTCCCCACGACGCAGACAGGTGGCGCGCCTCCCGGACTTGTCGATGACGGCGGCGCAGTAGCCCACCCGATTCGTCATGATGGTACCGAAGGCGTAAATCGTCGTCGCCAGCAGCTGGAGCAGCAGCGCGACCCTTGTGTAGAATCTGTCGGCGGTCACCACCCGCCACCCGTTACCTTTGTCTTCATGCGTTACTGCTTTCTCCAAGTCGCGCACGACGGCAGCTGGCCCCGTCTTGTTGTCCTCCGCCGGCCGCCGCGCCCCATGCTGCTGTTTGCCAAGGTAGATCTCGAACCTACAGCATAGAGCACAAGCGTCAAAAACAAGTCGCGATAGACAACGTGTTGACTTTGCCAAAAACAATGTGCGCGACGGCGCATCTGAAGCAACAGCTTGCTCCGGCGTCGCACAGCATGAACAACTTGGTGCCGAATCGATGCGGTTTGTCCGGCATGAACTGGCGTGTTGTGTTCTGCCTCGACGTAGACGGCACCGCACCCTCATCGAATGCGAGCCGCGGTGTCATGTCCCGCGCGGCACGGAAAGCCTTCTCCATCGTGTCCACAATGGCGCGGACCTTCCACCCCTTGTCCTGCCCAGACGTTCGCTCGTTGTTGTTCGCAAAATGCAAGTTGCTCAGGATTGCCTGGAAGCGATTTCGAGCCATTACTCGCCCGAAGGAGCCCGTCGGTAAAGCGCCGTCGGGGTTTACCTTCCAGTGGTGGCTGATGCCGCGCACGTGCTTACATAGTACGTCCCTGAGAAGGAGCCTGACCGCGCGCACGATCTCGAAAGGCTCGATTGGCGCGGCGAGCCGCATCTTCGCTTTGACTTCGACCATGTTTTCCGGGTTACTCCTTTGTTGACGGAGCAGGGAGGTGATGAGTGCGAGCGCTCGTGCGTGGCGCTGCTGGCGCTCGAAGCCGTTGCACTCAGTTGCAATGTGATGCCACATCGCCTTCTGGCAAAAGTATAGGAAGAGATCGTACGGTGACTTGAAGACAGCCGAAATCTCGCCGCGCGGGCCGCCTGGCTCAGAGGCGAGTCCATGGTATTCATTCGTATTGCGCTCAAACCCCCTCGTCGTCGGTCCACAACGCATGGCTCGCAGAGCTGCTTGGCCGTACAAGCCAGCGCCAAGGCGAACAGACCCGCCGAGCGCCTGCAAGAACGCGTCGGATACTCGCTCATCTCCGTTCACGCCCTCCTCGTCAAACGACGCCGCTGCGTCGAGGTCAACAGCACTCTCAACATCAGCACCAAACCGCTTATCGCCTTCGTCAGAGTCGAAGGCGCTCTTCGCGTCTTCGTCGCTCATGTAGCACGGTTCGCTCGCGTCAACGCGGTGCAGCTGAGCAGCGACGGCGTTGGCACTACCGCCATCGCCATCATTCGCGTCTGCGTTGTCTCTGCCCGCCTCCGCACTACCATCGTCTTCGCTAGGGGCGTCCGGCTGTGCCATGTCGATGTCAGCCTCGACGTCGTACAAAGTCTCAAAGCCAGGCGACTCGAGCGGCTGTGGCGGGTCTCTACTGGCCGCCGGGCTCGCGCTGGCCTCGTGTTCGTCCTCGTCCGACGAGACGAGCTCGTATATCATCGATATAAAGGAGATCTGGGGCCGCGCGTGCGGGTCACGGAGAAGAGCGAGGGAAGGCCTCGCCCGCCGCCGAGCACTGCGTGACGAAGAGCCCGTGCTTGGAGGCGATGGAGCTGCACGCATCAGCGACGGAGCCGGGCTCTCGACTCGTGGCGGCGGGCTTGCTTGACGTGGCGGCGGTGGAGTTGGTTGCGCTCCTTTCAGGTATCAGCAGGCGAAGGCTTCGTCGCCAACGAAGAAGTCAGCTTCTTCGACGCCGTTTACGACGCTGCTACCGGCTCGCACGTAAACGTGCGCCGCATGGAGCCCGCGTCCGCGCTGTGCAGCCCATCTGAGGGCGCGCAAGCGTGGCCAGCCTTCACGAAAGGCGCGTGTGAGGTCCGCGCGTGTGTGCTGGTCCATGCTTGCGCCTGTGCACATACAAATCACACACAAAACCTCGTGTCGGTTCTCTTTCTGCCCATTTGACGTGCGTGCACGCACACGCATGCTTACTAGAGCGATGCGAACGCCGCTGCATCCTCTCTCGCTTGCCTCGGAGCCTGCAGATTCTCGAATGAGCGGTTTTGGAGCGAGCGCGCGTGCGCAGCTCACGACATCACAGCCACCCTTCAATTTTCCCCTTCTCTGCTCTGTCGGTTTCTTTTTCACCGTCGAGCTGTTGCTCGAAGAGTGGAACACAGTGTGGTACTGAGAGTGTCACTGTTGGCGACAGCGGCTTTTTGTGCGAGTGACAGGACCTGCCAACTCGACCAAAATCTCGCATATGGAATAAAGTATGCCTTAAACGACATCGTTTTACAATGGATAAAAGATGTTGTCGAAGGCAACATGATGAGCAATGTTGTCTAAGACATCATGTGGGATTGGAGGTGTTAAACTTTATAACAAAGGTTAAAACCGGAAAATCGGCTTGTCTGAGCTGAGAATTATCGTTACGTCACCTAAAGGAAGGCGTCCGCGGTGTGTACCGTGGACGTATCTAAGCTGCGTTCATTAGCGATCCATCAAAAGAGAGGAAGAGATGTGTTCAAAGTCCCTGCATACATGCGGTCCCAGCAAGAGAGGCGAATGTAAAGAGCCCTCGCGCTTCACAAAGTGCTAAGCGTGCGTGAACGGTCGCATGGGCATCGCGACCGTCTTCGTGACCGTGGTGACGACCCCGGCTTCCAGGTTGCGGTGACCGCGCCGAGTGCGCTTCGACGCCAGCCGAACCGCGACCACGAGCACGGCCACGACGACCACCGAGCACGCGACGATGACTGCGAGCGCGAGCGATGACGACTTGGGCGTGTTCTGGGACTCGCCGACCCGCGCGACTTCGACGCCGTTCTGCCACGCGACCACCTCCTGCAGCTGCGCCGAGCGGACGCGGTCCATGCCGCTCGAGCGCAGCGTCGTGAGGAAGTCCGAGTTCCCGCCCGAGGCGGCAGCGTCCGTGCTGTTGGCCTTGTAGACGACGAGGAACTTCTCGAATGCTTTCACGCTCGAGCTCATGGTGATGTAGACCGAGACCTCGCACGCGCCCCACTGGTACCGCGCCAGCTGATCATTCGTCTCAACCGATCGGATCTCAAACGAGATGTTGCCATCCGTGATGGCGTCGGACGGCGACACAGTGGACGGCGTGGGCGTCGTCGGCTCTGACGCAGCGCTGGATGGTGACGGCTGCGGCGTTGCTGAAGCGCCTGCTTCGTCCGATGAGCTTGCAGAGCTCGAGGCGCTTGAGGACCCCGACTTGGAGGCGGCGTTCGCTGCAGACTCTCGGCCTTCAGCCAGCGACCGCGTCGACGTGTCGGTCGATGAAGCCGCGGCAGTCGCCTGGTTGTCCTTCGCCTGTGCCTCTGTGATGAACTTGCGGAGCCCGTCCGTGAACGCGCGCGCGACGTCCGCGTTGAAGCTGCTCGCAGTGTACCCTTCAATGTCGATCGCGATCTGCACGTAGTTCTCCGGCTTGGCGACTGTCAGGCAGCGGTCGCTGCCGCCCCCGGACGACTGGCCCTCCGGACACTGCTCGCACGTCGATTGGCCGCCTGTGCAAGAGAGACCCGGCCCGCACTCGCACGCGATGCACTGCGTCGAGCCGCCCGTGGAGTAGAACCCCTCAGCGCACACTGTGCAGTCCGCCTCGGCGGTTGACGCGCCGGCCTGTGCCGCCGTGCCGCGCGGACAGCTCACATGCTGGCACTGGTCCGGGCCTCCAGTCGAGAACGTCCCGGCGCCGCACGGCGAGCACTGCTTGTCGATCACGTCTGCGCCGGACGGTGATGCGTACCCAGGCAGACACGCAGTCGGCTTGCACAGCTCTTGGGTTCCCGAAGAGTAGGAACCCGCTTCGCAGATCGTGCACGAGTCGGTGGGAGACGTAGCGCCCGTGATGTTCGAGGCAGAGCCGGGAGAGCACTGCGCCGGCAAGCACGGCTGGCTCGCTCCAGGCGAGAAGAAGCCCGGAGCACACAAGACGCAACTCCCGCTCACGGTGTCCGCTCCCTCCGTCGACCCAAAGCCCGGCTCGCAGTTCGCTGGCTCGCATTGCTTGTCGGCGCCGGCGCTGAACGTGCCCGCAGGACACATGGCACACGACTCGTTCTTCGTCGTCGCGCCAGGCGCGGACGCAAAGCCCGGGAGACATGTCGTGGGGCCGATGCACTGGGCGGCGCCGCCCTTCGAGTACGTTCCGCCGGGGCAGAGCGCGCAGTCGTCCATTTGGCGGGAAGCCCCCTCTGGAGAAGCAGAGCCCGCCAGACACACGGTCTTCTCGCACTGGTTCGCGCCGCCAGCGCTGAATGAGCCAGCGCCACACACGACGCAGTCTTCCACCGCGTGCGACGCGTTCATTGGGGCCGCATATCCTGGCGCGCACGCTGTCGGCTCGCACGCGAAGCCGAACCCCGGGCTGAACGACCCCGCCGGACAGAACTTGCACGACTTGATCGGGTCGCTCGAGCCCGGCGAGGCGGCCGAGCCAGGACCGCACCCGTCGGCAGCGCACTGCGTCTCATTGCCAAGCCCAAAGGTGCCTGACGGACACATCTCGCACGTCTTCGACACGTGCACCGAGCCATTTGTCGTCGACGCGAACCCAGGCTGGCACAGCATCGGTGCGCACGGCGCCGATCCGCCATTCGAGAAGTACCCGGGAGCGCACACCTCGCAGTCCCGGGCTGGGTCTGACGCCCCCCGTTTCGCGCCGCTACCCGGAGCGCACTCGGCCGCCTTGCACTGCCCCGACCCGCCGGTGCTGAACCTCCCGAGCGGACAATACTCACACTCTTGCGTGTCGTTCGCGGCGCCGCGGGGCGAGAAGAACCCGGGGACACACGCCGCCTCCATGCACTGCGAGCTATTACCGAGTGAGTAGTAGCCCGCGGCGCACACCTCGCAGCTCGCGACCGCGTCCGACGCGTTCTTGCCGGCCGCAAAGCCGGGCTTGCACAGCGCCATCTTGCACTGCGCGCCGCCACCCTTGCTGTAGTACCCGAGCACGCACTCGTGGCAGTCACCCTTCTCGAGGAAGTTCCCAGGCGAGTCGGACGCGAACCCGGGGCGACAGGCTGTCGACTTGCACGGGTAGTTCTCCCCGGGACTGAACTCTCCGGGCCCGCACATCGTGCAGTTCGCAGTCGCGTGCGACGCAGCAGCGACGGACCCGAACCCCTTCGCACACTGCGTCGGCCGACACACCACGTTCCCGGGAGTGAACGAGCCAGCGGGACACGGAAGGCACCCAGAGGCGTCGCTCTCGCCACTCTCTTCCGGTGCGTAATACCCGGCCGGGCAGCTCGCGGGCATACATAAGTTCGAGCCGCCCTCCGAGAACAGTCCGATCTCGCACCCCGTGCAGTCCGTCGCGTTCTTCGCCAGGAGGTTTGCCTGCCACCCCAGCGCGCACTTTGCGGCCTCGCAGCTCGGGTCGCCCTTGTCCGCGTAGAACCCGTGGGGACACGGCTCGCACAGCGAGCTGTTGCCCTTGGACGAGTGCCCGGCGTCGCAGTCCAGACAGGACTTCACCGCGTCCGTCGCTCCCTCGAGCGCGTACTTCCCCTTAGGGCACTGGACGTCTTCGCACTGGGCCTTCCCCCCGCTGCTAAACTTGCCCGCAGGGCACATCGCGCACGTTGTCTGCGCGTCCGTCGCGGCTTGCGCCGCTGACGCGAACCCGGGAGCGCACTCAGCGGCGGTGCAACTCGAGCTGTTACCGGCTCCCCAGTACCCAGGCTCGCAGGGCTCGCAGTCTTTCTTCGGCCCGCGCGCTCCCGCACGAGCAGCAAAGCCAGGCTTGCATGTCGCGTCCTCGCACACTGCCTGGCCGCCAAGCGAGAACGTGCCAGCAGCGCACTTCTCGCAGCCACTCATGACATCTGAGGCCGCGGCTGGAGCCGAGAAGCCCGGCTTGCACGTGACAGGGCGACAGTACGTGCCGTTGCCCGGGCTGAAGAAGCCCTGCTTGCACGGCGAGCAGTCCGCTGCGAACGTCGCATCCCACATCGGCTCGTGTCCGGGCTCGCACGCCATCGGCAGGCACGCGTCGTGCGCTGCGCTCGGGTACTCGCCGCCAGGACACTGGACGCACGACACGTTACCACCGGGCGAGAAGAACGTCGGCTTGCACTTCTTGCAGTCCTTCGTCAGGTGCGTGGCTCCAGCGTGCGCCATCGTGCCGACCGGACAGTCCGTCGCCGCGCAAAATACGCCCTTACCCGTGCTGTACGACCCGGCCGCGCACAAGTCACACGCGGTGCCGTTCGCGTTTGGCTCGTACCCAGGCTGGCAAGTCGGGAACGCGCACAGACTCGAGTTGCCCTGGGACGTCATACCGCGAGGACACTGCGTGCAGGAGCTCACGGCGTCCGACGCGTTCAGGCTCGGCTCGAAGCCGACCGGGCAGACCGTCAACTCGCACTTGGCCACACCGCCGGCGGAGAACCAGCCGACCTCGCACACTGCGCAGTCCGTGACGTTCGCAGCCGGGGAGTTCGGTTGCGAGCCTGGCGGGCAGCTCATCGCCTGGCATTGGTCCGCCCCGCCGGCCGAGTAGTTGCCGAACTCGCACACCGCGCAGTTCTCAACCGCGGACGTCGCTCCTTGCGGCGTCGCTGAGCCGGGTGGGCACTCGGCCAGCGCACACGCGCTCGCGCCCAAGTCGTCCTTCTCCTGCCGCTTCGCGTAGTTGCCGAGCCCGCAGAGCGCGCACTCGGTCACGGTGCCGCCGGCAGAGACCATGCCGTCCGCGCACGGCTCGCAGTCCGAGGCGTTCGTCGCGCCGTGCTTTGCTACCGTTCCGCGCGGACACGCGGTCTCCGAGCAGCTCGTGACATTCCCGCCGCTCGAGTACGTTCCCAGCTCGCACACCAAGCAGTCGGTGTCGTTCGACGCGAGAGCTCGCGAGTACTGGCCAGGCGCGCACATCTGTGCGCTACACGCGCTGGCGCCGCCGACAGAGTACATGCCCAGCGGACACGGCGAGCAGTCCGTCGCGCTCACAGCGCCTTCGTTTGGCTCAAAGCCGAGAGCGCACTCGGTTGCGCGACAGCGCGACGAGCCTTCGGCCGCGAACTTGCCCTTCGCGCACTTGTGGCACTGGTCGCTCATCCCCGCCGAGAAGTGTGCGGCGGGGCACGGAACGCACGTCGCGCTCGCGTCGGCCGACGCTCCCGAGCTGGACGACCCAGGCTCGCACGAGCACGGTTTGCACATGCCGGGGCCGTCGCTGTCGCTGTAGAAGCCTGGGGCGCAGTCCACGCAGTCGTTTGCCGCGCGCGCGTGCAGAGCCGGCATCATGCCGAGCCCGCACTTAACGGGGTACTCGCAGATGGCCATCTTGCCGTCCGACCACGTGCCGTAGATGCATTCGTCGCAGCCGCTGCGCGTGTCGTTGTAGAAGTAGCTCGGGTCGCAGTAGAACTCCTCCGACACCACCTCAATCACCACGTCGACGCCCGACGAGCCGCTCCCTGCTGCGTTATGAGCGTCCTCCGCATGCGAACTGCTGCTGCTGCTGAGCGCCGCCAGTGCGCGCGTCGAGACGAGTCCGAGCGCTGCCAGGAGCAGCACGTGTGCGCGATGCCCCAGCATCGCGACCAGTTGGCGAATGGCTCCATCATGGCTCCTTGCTTGCGCAGGAGCCGTTACTATACGTATACTACTGTAGCCAAAAGCCGCGGCCGTTATACGAACGTAACGTAACGCCTCTTCAAGGTTAGAACGGATGTAACGGACAGACGACTGGAGGCGGAGGGCAGCGCGCCTCCAGTCGTTGTGGCCATGCAGAACGAGAGAACGCCAGCAGCGCGGCACAAACTGGATCGGCATGGAAGAGCACTTCGAAGAATGGTGCAGGTCGGATCACGTTGGTGTATTGGTGCTCCAGGCTGTATAGCAAAACTAAGTGTGGGTGTTCCAAGCTCGCCGGAGGCCCTGAAGGCGCATATCGCGTGGCTGCTCGTTCAATTGACCTCAGTGGACGCCGCCACGTAAATAAACCCAGTGGAGTCCGCTTCGGCGGCCACGCAGACAGACGCACCGCTCGTCGTACTTCCACACAAGCGGCAAATCTGTCGCGAGCAGGACTGCTTGCGAAAGGTCCAGAGCCGTGGGTTGTGCAAAGCCCACGGTGGAGGCTCCTCGTGCGACGTGCTCGGGTGCTCCAAGCCCGCGCACAGCAGACACCACTGTAGCGAGCACGCATCCCAGCCGTGCTCACACTTCGGCTCCAACAGAAAGCAAAGACCAATGGTCTGCGGCGCATGCGTCGCTCACCAAGCGCCCTAGTGAAGTGTGTAAGAGAGAGAGAGAAAGGGGAAGTGAGTTACTACTGTATGCGTCAGAACCCCATGTATCTGGACGCGATTGATTGATCGTCTTCCTCGTTCTCCGTCGCCTTCTCGTTCCGACAGCTTCGCCGCGATCTCTTCAAGTGCGCTGCTGCCGCCGCGTTCCGCACGTGAAGACCGCATCGTCGTCGTCGTTGTCGCCCTGCGCAGATCCCGCGTGTCGTTCTTGGGCTCGAGCGCCTTGACCCCGATCGCGCACGCCTCGAGCTTCACCTGCACAAGCAGCGGCGTCGAGGAGCGGAAGTCGACGCCGCTCGGACTTCTTGACCGCAAAGCGCGCCAGGCTGATCGGTACGGGGTGCAGATCTGTGTCAATGCGCGCAGCCTCGAGATAAAAAAGGCTCTACCCCGGGCACCTCAACACAACGCGTGTTGCGGACTACTTGAGCTCGCACAGCGTGCCGCGCGTGCTCGCGCAGCTCTCAGGAAGCGTGATGCAGTGGCGTGTCGAGTGCTTCCGTTCCACTCTTGTAGGTTAGCGAGTGCGCTGACATTGCTGCGTCTGCATGCTGTGGCCGAGTCGGCAAAGGAGGAGAAGCCGCGAGCTCTCGAGCTTCAGGGTGAGCCCATGGAGCAGCAGGACGCCACGAACCGGCGCGAACGTAGACGCACGTCCATGATCTCCTGGTCGCTGCTGTCACATCTGGCAGCGCGTGCTTTCGTCCAATCTGACGATTCGAAGATAACAATACCGAGGACATCTGTAAGGCGGATTGGCTCGGCCAAAGTCCAATCAATTGTCCCCAAAGCTGTTTTCAAACGAGGGACAGAGTGCAAAAACGAGCAAGCGCACCGCAAGGGCCATCAACGCGAGCGCAATTCCGGCGTGTGTCGATCTCCGCCACCGCCGCCGCCACCCGCCCCGGCGCTTGTTCCCTCACTCGTTCTTCAACCGCTTCGTAAGCCCAAACCCGAGCTCAAGCTCGAGCTCAGAGAGATGGCCACCTTGGGTGCGGACGAACTGGCGGCCGCGCTGCACGCGCCGCTGCGCAGTGAGCTCGGCGCGCTTTGGGGCGACGACGACGCGTCTGCCGCGTCCGCAGTGGCGGTGTCGCCGTCCTCCGCGTCTTCGTCCGGCGCGTCGTCGCCTGCGCTGCCGCCCCAGCAGCTGCTCGCATCGCCCGCCGCCCCGGGCTTCTTCTTCCCCGTGGGCGACCTCAGTGCCTTCCTCGCCGGCGCTGTCACACAGCAGCAGCAGCAGCAGACAGCGACCGCATCAGCGGCGACCCCCAACTTCCTCGACGACCTGCTCAGCTCAACGGACGACTTGGACTTTCGCGTGCGGGGCGGGCCGTCGAGCGCCGCCATCGGCAGCAGCAGCAGTACCAGTAACGCGTTTGGGCCGCTGCCGCTGTCGCACTCGCTGCCGCCGAGCATCCAGCAGCAGCTCGCGCAGTCGCTGCTCGCCCAGCGGCAGCTGGCATCGGGGCTGGGCTCGCTGCCAGCCTCGCCGTTCCTCGCACTGGACGGCGGTGCGGACGCGAGCCATCTGGACGCCAGCGTCCGCGGCGCCGCGGCGTCCCGGCTGCTGCAGCTCGAGAACAACTACGAGCGGAAGAAGAAGCGCGCGAAGATCAATCGCAAGGACCTGAACGCGCGCTTCCAGGAGCTCATGGACATTCTGAACCTCAAGGAGGACCGGAAGCTCAACCGCGCCAAGGTGCTCGAGAAGACGATCGAGTACATCGAGCGGCTCGAGGACGAGCTGCACGCGATGCGGGCGCAGGTCGACGGGGCGAAGAAAGCGGCGGCCGTGGGGGCGGACGCGGGTAGCGCGCCGAAGCAAATCCCTCAGCAGCCGCCGCAGCTGCCGCCCCAGCAGCACCCGCCTGCTGCGCAGATGCTGTTGCGCAACCCGAGCGGCACCGGGTCGATCATGGCGTTCAACGCCTCTGGCGCACACGCGTGGGCCGCCGCAGGGCCGTCCGGCATCCCCATGGCTCCAATGATGTGGCTGCCGTGCCCCATGGTCGCGGCACCCCCGAGCACCGCTGCAGTGCGGCGACCAACGCCGCCAGTTGCCAGTCGCGCGCGCGCCGAGAAGCGCGTCGCACTCCGAGTGAGCAAACCAGGAAACATAGTGGCCGAGCCGCCCGTGTCGACCACAGCCAACGGCGCTGCGGACGGCCCGAGACGCAGCCTGAAGCGCACGCGCGACGACTGCGTAGTCCCGGAAGCGGCCTCCGCAGTTGGGGAGGAAGCCGAGTCAGTGTTCGTGTGGGGCGCCCAGGAGATCCCGACGCTGCTGGCGTTCTGCGACGCGTGGACGCTCGCGAGCCTTATGCAGACGTCGAAGGAGGTGGCTGCGGTGACGCGCCGGAACAAACTGTGGCTAGAGCTGAGCCGCCACCGCTGGGGGCTCCGCGAGCCCTCGGAGCTTCAGATGCCGAACGCCCGCGAGCAGGTGCGTGCGTGTGTGTGGTGTCATTCTACAGTCAGAGCAACGCTCACTGTCCATGTTGGTGCGTGTTGTTGTGCACAGTGGGGGGCCTGGCACCGCGAGATGCGCATGCCCGTGTGCGGGGCGATCAGCGTACGTTGGCGAGAGACTGCTGCTGGTCCTCTGAGCGCGTGGTGGCAATCGCTCTCCTCTGACGGCTCAGTGCGCTGCTCTATGGGCGATTTGCAGTCCACCAGCGTCCCAGTCGCTGCGGGTCGCGCTCGCGGACTCCACGCGTGGGGGCTGCTGGCGCGGCGGTCGAATGGGCGGACGACGCGCACCGTGTTGGTCGGCGGCAAGGCGGCCGTGACGCAAGTCGTGGAGCTCTACGTCGTGGTGCAGAACATGGGGCAGCGTGCAGTGCGCCTCGGCGACCAGCTCAGCGTCGGCCTGGCCGCCGCCTGTGCGGGCGGGGGTGGCGGCGCGTGCGTTGTCCGGCCGTTCCCTGCCACCTCCGGCGCCCACCTGACGCCCCAGATTATCGCGCTCAACGGCGGCGCGTGCGTGACGCGGGCGCTCGAGAGCGTCACGCTGCGCCACGGAGACGCGTGCGTGCTCGACGTCTTTCTCGAGTGTCCCGGTCTGGACCTCGAGCGGGAGTTCCTGCAGCGGTACGGCGTAGCGCGGGGCTGTTGGAGAAGATGTTGTGTGGCGGTGGCTGTTGGCCGCAGTCACTCACGTGTGCTATGCCGGTGCTTGTGGTGGTGGGTGATGGACGGCGTGCAGGGTCGAGTGGCTCGAAGTGCGCTGCGCGGAAGTGAAAGGCGAGCACGCGCTCGTGACGGTGCGCGCGACGCGCTGCGTGGAAACCGCAGGCAAGAAGCAGTTCGCGACCGCGTAGCGCGTCCCCCGTGATGGCTCTCTTGAAGCACGAGAGCGTAGAGTTTTGTTCAGTTGTGGTGGTGGTGGGAGTGGTGGTGCATGGACTTTCCAGTTTGAAGCTGTTGCCGGCAGTCGTGTTCGTTGATTTGCCAGACAGCATGTCTGCCTGTTGTTCAGTCCCGGTCCCGTTTACGCATGACCAGCAACTTGCTGTTGACCTTAAGGTAGGTTGACCTTGATGTCAAGGTCAACCTACCTTGAGTCTGTTTGCATTTGTCCAATTGCTTTGCAGGGCATCAGATGCAAGCTATGCAAGCGAGAAGCACAGAAATGATAGATGACCAATCA
>SMMQ01002019.1:0-13528 GCA_008271595.1 [Pythium] brassicae (nom. inval.) | reverse complement strand
GGGGGGGGGGGGGGGGGGGGGGGGGGGGGGGGGGGGGACAAGTGTGACGCACAGTTCACTACAGGACAACGTACCTCCCACGAGATGGGGCTGCTGGCTCCAGGAGAACTCGCTGCTCTCCGTCTTCACGAGCATGCGGACGATCGTCGGGAACGGTGACAGCGGACGCATCGCTGTCGGATAGAGAGGGTGGGTCTTCTCCTCGTCGCCTGGCAGATTCAAGTGTGAGAGACCCATTGTCTTCGTTGAAGGCTACAGTATCTGTAGCGCTTCCGAGTTTTAACGAGTGGAACTCGCAGTCCCTCGCGCTGATTGATTGATCGCGACGCGTTGTTCTTGCCACCGTTCACCCTCTGAGGCTTCGTGACCCGAGCGTAGCGGCACTCCGCCCATTGTGTGCACCAACGAACTAACGAACCAACGAACCAACGAACCAACTGCTCTCGATCTCCTTCATTTCACATTCGAAGTCGTTGGGGACCAACCGCCAGAAGCACAGACGATGAAGTCTCCACGCAGCGTGCGGTCGGCGAGCTCAAGGCCGCGATCACAGCGACACTCTCGCTCGGGTGTCCCGTGGACCTCCTCAAGCTCTTCCGCGTCGTCGGGAGCCTGGAGGAGGCCCCGGTGCCCGCCGGGGGAGCGAACCGCTGCACCGGAGGCAA
Source organism: [Pythium] brassicae (nom. inval.) (assembly GCA_008271595.1). Lineage (NCBI taxonomy): Eukaryota > Oomycota > Peronosporomycetes > Pythiales > Pythiaceae > Globisporangium > [Pythium] brassicae (nom. inval.). Next base: position 12,863 of record SMMQ01002019.1, on the reverse strand, counting down.
TCAATATCCGAGTACAGAACGTGTCCGTGACTCATATGGAGGAGTTGAACGACTGGTTGCGCGCTTACCTACTTTTCCGCTCACCCAGCTCCACTGCTCCTGCTCTCACTTACACCACCACGTCGGACGCGAAGCGAAGCGAGAAACCAAAGACGGTGACTGAAACCATCTTTTGTTTTCTTGGCGTCGTATGGAGAGATCGACTAGCTACTCGTGAACCTATCTGCTTCTGCTGCCTCTCGTAGCCGGTGCGTGCTGTTGCGCACCGTGTGCTACTGGTGCAACGACTGTCGCTGCGGTACCGCTGCCCTCATTTTTCCACGGCGTGCTTGGTGAGCGGCAGCAAGACCGTCTCAAGCCCGAGTCCCAGAACGTACACGACGCTCGTGATGAGGAAGCACGTGCGGTAGCCGTAGACGTCGATGATGTAGCCACCGATAACCGCGCTGCCCGACCACGAGAAGACCGAGATGCCCTCGAGCGCGTTCCAGCGCGCGCGGATGTCCTTCGGCACGTAGTCCATGAGGATGGAGCGGCGCAGGGGCTGCGAGCAGCGCATCATGCCGCCGCGCAGGAGGAAGAGCAGCACCTGCAGCGCCAGCGGCTGCGCGAACGCCATCGAGAAGAGACAGAGCACGGAGAAGCAGCGCGTGAAGACGATGAGCGGCATGCGGCCGAACGGCTTGGACAGGCGCTGCGCGAGATACGAGAGCACGAGCACGACGACGGGCTGGCTGATGAAGAGCAGGCTGATGTGGATCGGTGAGAGCCCGTACTCCTGCATGAAGAAGAGCGGGAAGAAGTTGATCGTCATGCCGGCGCCGTTGCTGATGATAAAGTCCGAGAAGAAGAGGATCCACGGTACGTGGCGCGTGCGAAAGCACAAGAAGTGCACGTCCTGCCGCGCCAAGTACCCTTCCTCGTGCTCGGCCTCTGCCGTCACCTGCAGCTCCTGGTTCTCAAGCTTGGACGGCACAAGCAGCGCCGAGTTCTCAGTCAGTGCCACGGACTGGAGGTTCTTTTCGTCATCCTCGTCGTAGTCGTACTCGATGTCGAGGTCGTTGCCAGCGACCGACGGCGTGCGCAGCGGCTGCTCGATCTCCTTCTCGCGGTGCTGCTCCTTCGCGCGGATGTTCTCGAACGCGAGGTCGTCGTTGAAGCGCAGCAAGAGCAGTGACGACACGATAGCCAGCAGCGTGCCGAACTCGAGCACAGGCCGGAGCTCTGCGATGCGCCACTTGTCGCCGTAGTACAGGAAGAGCAGGATGCTGATCGCCGGGCCGAGCACCATCGCCAGGTTGCTCACGTTGTACTTGATCATGAACGGGTACGAGCGCTCGCCGTGCGGGATGGAGTCGGCAAAGAGCGCCTCCATAGCGGGGCTCTGCAATGCCGCGAACAAGCCCCAGAGCCCGAACGTGACGTAGAGCATGCTCATGGAGCTCGCCTCGACGGCGTAGAACGTGAGCATGGAGCTGAGCAGCCCGATAGCGGCCGAGACTTTCAGGATCGAGTCGCGGCGGATGTGGTCCGCGCAGTAGCCGGCCGGAAAGGAGAACACGAGCTGTGAGATGCCCTGGATGCCCTTGACGACGCCCACGGGCTTTGTCGAGTTCGTGAGCACGAACACATAGCCGGAGAGCACCTGCTGGAACAGGATGCTGCACACGAACGCGTAAGTATGCGAAAAGGCACAAGATGTTGGCAGTGTGGAGACATCGCGCGCGTGGACTCAAGCGCTGTAGCCTCACTCACCTTCGCGCCGCCCAGTAGAAGAGCGTGAACGCGTACGCAGTCTGCACGTTGTGGGCAATGCGGCTCCACCACTGCATCGTCGTCGGGCTGGCCTAGTCACTCTCTGGCAATAATCGGGTCGGACGGACTATCGAGGAATGGCGCGGCGAAGCGCTGCTGGTCGAGAGACCGCGAGTCAACCAGCGTCCGGTACACACAACAATAGCAGCACCGCAACCACAAGGAACCACGAAGCGGCGGGGACGCCGATGTTGCAAAACTTCTCGTGGCTGCATCCACAGATGTGTGGACTCCACACATCATGATTGCTTCTTTTGTCGGGCTCTGAGACTGTCGTATCAGTAATATTCAAGCAGTTGAAGCAGCACATGCTCAACGTTATTGTATACAATTACACTACTTCGTGTAATCGACCTTGCATATACATATTCATTCGATATTGTTATAAAACGTATGCACGGACAGTCAAGCGAAACAGCATCTTTGCGTCTAGATTCGACTTATCGGTGAATTCCTTGCTGAGTAATGAATACAATTAAACTGTTGTGATCAAAACTGTAATTTCACTTAAATGGTTCGTGACGATTTGGGCATCAATTGATTCGCAAGCTCATCGGTTGATTTTTGAGTCAGTTTCAATTTGTGGAATAGGGTTTCGATTTAACGTGTCCTCGTTCATATAATGGGTCCAAGTCAATTACAGGAAAGTTTTGTGACTCGCCCAAACTCTGATGTCAGAGAAGACCACTGTCTCAACAAAGAGATGCACCATCGCCACGTGATGTGAAGATCCCTTTTAGAGCGATTTTCGTGACAACAGGACACGAACAGCTTCTGTAGAGGGAGAAACGAGTGCTTTGAGATTTCTTCTGTTTTCGAAATGACGAAACTTTGCTGGCTATGTTTGATATAATTTGTATTCTGCGGCTATTAGAGTGCGTTTTTGAAGGAATGTAGTTATTTTGTTATAATTATAATCTTTATGAGCTTATTTCTGAGATACTATATGTGTAAATACATCTTCAAACTCGTGTGTTTTATGAAATTATCTGGCTCGGTGGGCTTGTTTGCTTGTCAACCTGTGGTGATCTCAGTGACGGAGGAACGTTTGGAACACAGAGTGGTCACAGGCGCAAAGCGAGCAAGTGGAAGCGAGGCGGTCACACAGCGAGCTCTCTCACCCGACACACTCACTCGTTCATTTCACACACGGCGCTCCTCGTTCGCGCGTGCGACGCGACGACCATGGCGGCCTCCTTGACCGCGATGCTCGAGCGCGCGTCCTACGGCAGCAGCAGCGCGCTGGATGACAGCGAGGACGGCGGCGGCCATCTGCTGGGTGGTGGCGGCGGCGGCGGCGCGGGGGGCCCGCATTCGCTGCGCCTCGGCGCCGCCCGCACGCCACTGGACGGCGATGCGTCCTCCTACGAGCCCATGAAGACGCCGCTTCCGTCCACGTCGTGGCGCGAGTACGAAGGCGGCGCGCTCCGGCGCGGCTCCGTGCCGACGCTCATGTCGCGCGAGACAATCGGGCTCTTTGCGCAGTACGCGGCGGTCGGGCTCATCTACGGCGCGCTGCCCGGCATGATCTACCCGTTCCTGACCAACTATTTGAACGCCGAGGGCGAGACGTCCGTGTCCGCGCGCGTGCTTGTGCTCGTGCCGTGGTCCTTCAAGGTCTTCTACGGCATGCTCACGGACTGCTTTCCGCTCTTCGGCTACCGGCGGCGGCCGTACATGGTCCTCGGCTGGTCCATCTGCCTGCTCTTCCTCATCATCATGGCGAGCACGCCGATCGGCAAGCCGTACTACCCGGACCCGGCGTACTGGGAACTCAACCCGAAGACGCTCACGGACGCGCAGAAGGCGACGTTCAACACGGGCGCGTCCGAGGAAGGCGGCAAGTACGTCGTGCTCATGATGTTCTCGGCGGTCGGGTACGTGATGGCGGACGTCGCAGCGGACGCCGTGCTCGTCGAGTACGCGCAGCGCGAGCCGCTCGCGCTCCGCGGGCGCCTGCAGACCGGGATCTACACGGTGCGCACGACCGCGATCGTGTTCGTGAACCTCCTGCTCGCGTTCCTGTTCAACGGCCGGGACTACGGCGGCACGTACGACTTTTCGCTGAGCTTCCAGCAGGTCATGGTCGGCCTCGCGGTGCTGCTCGCGCCCGTGCTGCCGGTCACGTGGGTCTTCATCCGCGAGGAGCAGTTCGTGTCCCCGGGCTTCCGCGCGTACATCCGCGAGCTCTGGGGCGTCGTGCAGACCCGCGCCGTGTACCAGGTGATCGCGTACAAGTTCTTCTCGGGCGTGCTCGAGAACATCTCGTTCGTGTCGAGCGACCCGGTGCAGAAGATCTGGGCCAAGGTCGAGCCGCGCAACGAGAAGCTCGCGCTCGTGGTCACGAACGGCGTGATGGCGCTCACGCTCGTGATGACCGGCAAGTACGGGCTCGGCTGGAACTGGCGCGTGATGCTCTGCGTCACGCTGCTCGTGGTCGTCGCGCTCGACGCTGTGTGCACGTTCCTCGTGGTCTGGGACGTCGTGCGGAACCAGTACTTTTGGCTCGGCATCCCGGTCGTGGAGCAGATCCCGCAGGGCGTGAACTTTATCGTCGCGACATACGTCGTCGTGGAGCTCGCGGGCCTCGGCCACGAAGGCGCGATCTACGCGCTGCTCACGACCGTGAACAACCTCTCGGACCCATTCGCCAAGTCGATCACCAAGCAGATCGACGCGGCCTGGGACGTCACGAACGCCGAGATCCAGGACGACTCGCACGACGTGCGCGCAAAGGTCTCGGCGACGCTCGTGCTCATGTACGCGCTCAAGCTCGGCTCGCTCGTCTTTCTGCCGCTCTTGCCGTCGCAGAAGCACGCGACGCAGGTGCTCAAGGCCACGGGTGGCTCGAGCCGGACCCTCGGCGCGCTCACGGTCGCGTACGTGGCGTTCGCAATGGTCTGGTCCGTCATGACGAACGTCATGAAGATGTACAAGAGCACGGCGTGTCTGCTCATCGCCGGCGGCCAGGGCTGCTCTTCCTCCGACACGAGCTCCTGAGGTTCCGACCCACACTCATAATTATTAGCAGAAATGTATAGGATTTCATACTCACAAAATGTATCATTCGCGAATCGTTTCTCCTCTCTCCCTCTCATCAGGAGGAGGCAGCGAGCGCGTATGGTGGCGCGCAAGAGCGGCACGAGCACGGCCGAGGAGGAGCTCTCGCGCCGCCTGCGCTGCAGCGACCCGGTCGGACTCCGCAGGCGCCGGCAGCCGTCGTCCGAGCCGCAGCGCACTGCCAGCAGCGACAGCGACAGCGACTCGGACGAGGGCGGCTCGAGCTCGCGCTCGCTGCGGCGCCGCGTGTCGCGCATCTTTCTGCAGCGCTTCCTCAAGCCGCCGGAGGCGGCGAGCGAGGCGGACTTCTGTCTCTTCTTCGAGCTCCACGCTGCGAGCAGCGACAGCGGCGGCGACGGCGACAGCGACGGCGACGCGAGCCTCACTGGCGGGAACGTCACGGCGCTGAAGGACTGGGTGCGCCGCCGCACGGACTCGTCCGTCCTCATCTCGGAGGAGCACGGTGCGGAGGACGACAGCAGCAGCAGCAGCCGCAGCGCCGCCGGCCGCCAGCGCGTGCCGTCGACCGACGAGGCGCACACTGTGGTCGAGATCACGGCGATGCTGCTGCGCGACGCCGGCTGCCACGTGACGCTCTACCCGCTGCAGCACGCGGACGCGGAACTGCTGGCCGAGCGCAAGCGCGAGGCGCGCGCGTACGTCATGACCATCGGGTTCGCGGATGACGCGCATCCAACAGCCGCTGACGCGCGCCCAACATTAGCAGACGCGAAGGCGCTGCCCGCGCACCACCGGAGGCTCCCGCCGTGGGTGACGCTGCACCCAGCGTACGCGCAGCACGTGCTGCCGCTCGCGGGGCCCGCGCAGACGCAGCAGCTGACCAAGCTGATCCTGACTGAGTGCCGCGCGGACCACAACCTGCACCTCGCGAGCGGCACGCTCGTGTTCGCAGCGCACCGCAAGGTGCTCGCGCAGCTTGCGCGCCGCGCAGACCTGTCGGTGCAGCTCTACCCGCTGCACCGCGACGACTTCCGCGCGCGCATGATCCGCAAGTGGGCGCGCGACGCGACGTACGCGCCGCCGCTCGCCGACATCTACGCGTACTACGGCCCAAAGATCGCCATGTACTTTGCCTGGCTCGCGTTTTACACGCGCATGCTCGTGGTCCCGAGCGCGTGCGGCCTCGGCCTGTACGTCGCGGCCGGCCGCTTCAACGCGCAGAGCTACTGCGTGCTCTCGTTCCTGCTCGCGATCGGCACGTCCGTGTTCGTGGACCTCTGGCGCCGCCAGCAGCGCGCGGTCGAGTTCGCGTGGCAGTACAACCAAGAGGCCGCGGGCCGCGTCGGCGTGGCCCCGGTCGAGACCCGCGCCGCGTTCCGGGGCGAGTGGATGCGGGACCCGGTCCCGCCGCACGCGCGCGTGTACGACTTCCCGCGCCACAAGCGGCTCTTCCGCCAGCTGCTCGCGCTCCCACTGCTGCTCTCCATGTGCTGCGCGGTCGGCGCCTACGTAGTCGGGCTCAACATGCTATCGGAGCACCTGCGCGCGCTCTACCGCCCGTGCTTTCACCCGCACCACGAGCACAGCAGCAGCAACACCAGCAGTAGGTCGAGTCCGAGCCCCGCGCTGTGTGCGCTCGTCGTACACGGGCCGGGCGTGCTCAACGCGCTCATCATCTACGTCATGGACGCCGCGTACCAGCAGCTCGCGTGGCGCCTGAACGAGTTCGAGAACTACCGCACGGCGCGCGAGTTTGAGGACAACCTCGTGCTCAAGCGCATGCCGTTCCACTTTGTCAACAGCAACGCGTCGCTCTGGTTCCTCGCGTTCTACGTGCAGAACCTCGAGCGCGTGCGCGAGCGGCTCTGGATCCTCATGGTCGGCATGCAGCTGCTCGATAACTTCAAGGAGGTCGGGCTCCCGTTTGTCGTGTCGCTCACAGGCGAGTTCCTCACCGCAGACGGTCGGCGGCGCCGGCGCCGCAGCGACAGCAGCGTGTCGGGCGCGGACGCCGCGGCGACGGCGGCTGTCGCCACAGGACCGAGCGGCATCCTGGGCGCGCTGCCCGAGCTCCAGCGACAGCACGCGTCACTGGCGTCCGCGCAGGACCGCGTGGCGCGCGTGCTCCTGCAGAAGCGGCAGGCGCAGTACACAGACACGTTCGCAGACTACAAGGAGATGATGATCCAGTACGGGTACGTGGCGCTGTACAGCCCGATCTTCCCGCTCGCGCCGGTCTTCGCGTGGGTGAACAACGTCATTGAGAGCCGCTCGGACTTCCTCAAGCTCGTCAACACGCATAGCTACCAGCGCCCGGCCGCCGAGCATGCGCGCGGCATCGGTGTCTGGGAGCACGTGCTCGTCGCGTTCTCCGTGCTCGCGGTCATCATCAACTTTGCGCTCGTGTGGACGTACGAACTCGACGACTTGCTGCCGTCCTGGTCGGAGCTGCACCGGTTCATGTTCATCGTGGTGCGTGGATGTGTGCGTGTATGTGCGTGTGTTGTGCGTTGTGCCTGTACTAAGTGCGGTGCTGTGCACACAGGTGTGCGAGCACCTGGTCTTCCTCGCCAAGGTGCTGCTCAACTGGGCCGCGCCGGACGCGCCGACGTGGCTCCAGAACGAGAAGCGCATCGCCGCGCTGCACCGGACGCACGAAGCCGCGTGCGCTGAGCGCAGCCTCCTGTCCGACGAGAGCGACAGCGAAGGCGGCAGCAGCGACAGCGACAGCGACACCAACAGCGACGGCGACGGGGCTGGCGGTTCAGATGCGCTTCAGAGCGCAGTCGACGACGCAGAGAAGAGATGCCACGCGGGCGCAGACCCGTTGCGTCCATTCGCACCGGCGTCGTAAGGCTCCCGTGGCCAATCTGTTCACTCCTTCCTCTCGGGTTCAATGTTCTGAATAATTTGGTATCAGTGTGATACTAGTACCAAAAAGCGGAATGGCTACACAAGAATGGCTCCACTTTTTGACCCGAGAATCAAACAGCCGTCACCTTTGTGTGAGAGGTGCTCCGCAGATGTCGGCACTGGATTTGTCCAGCTGGCGAATGTCCGGTAGAGGCGGGCGAGCGTGTGTGTCACTGTATGTGCTGCTGCTGTTGCTGTTGTCGCATTGAGCACACCCACTGTGCAGTCCGCTCACACGTCAAGCAGCCTCGCCGAGTCCTCATGAGCTCCGCCACCGCCACCGTCGCCTCGAGCTGCCTCGAGGGCTTGTTCCCGCTCGAGCTCTGGAACGACATCCTCGTCGACTTTCTCACGCTCAACGAGGCCGTGGCGCTCGCGGAGGTGAGTCGGTGCCTGTACGACATCGTGCACACGCGCGTGGAGCTCCGGATGGAGGCGAGGCTCGCGACGACCGTGGGCGAGCTCATGCGCGTGCTGGCGGTCTGGTCCAACCTGCGCAACGTGTCATTCCAGCCGATACCGGAGACGCTGGCGGGCGATGAGACTTCGACCGAGAGCATCCACAACACTGCGCTGCTGCCGCGTTCCGTCACGGCCGCGCACAACGAGGCCGCGATGCTCGCGCACGAGGACTTGCTGGCCATGATCGCGGCGCAGGAGTTCGTCTGCGCACCGGCGCTCGACGCCGCGATCCGCGAGAGGCGCGTGCAGCGGCTCAACCTCTCGGGCTTCTCGCGCGTGCGGCTCTTCGACGGCGTGAGCGCGCTCGAGGCGCTCGCACTCGACGGCTGCCTCCAGCTCCGCGGCCTGCGCTTCCTGGGGGACATCGCGCACGTCGATTTGAGCTACTGCAGCAACCTCTCGGACGTCTCGTTCCTCGCGGCCGCTACGAGCGTCGACCTGTCGTACTGCCACGCAGTCACGGACGTGACGCCGCTCGCGAACTGCGATGCCGTGCAGCTCAACGTCTGCCGCGGCCTGCGGGACGTGCGGCCGCTGGCGCGCGTGCGGCAGGTCAGTCTGCGCAACTGCCCGCTGCTGCGCGACGTGTCGGCGCTCCGGGACGTGCACGACCTGAACCTCGGCGGCTGCATCGACGTGCACGACGTATCGGCGCTCGGCCGCGTGCACACGCTCAACCTCTCGGGCTGCATCAATGTCACGGACGTGAGCGCGCTGGGCGGCGTCCACACCTTGAAGCTGCGCAAGTGCCTCGGCGTCACGGATGTGCGCGCGCTCGGGACAGTGCGCGCGCTCGACCTCACGGGCTGCAGCAGCGTGCGCGACGTGTCGGCGCTCGGCCGCGTGCACACGCTGGACCTGTCACTGTGCAAGCAGGTCGCAGACGTATCGGCGCTCACGGGCGTGACGGTGCTGTCGCTGCGGCAGTGCGACGCCGTGAGCGACGTGTCGATGCTCGGCGTCGCTGGCGGCGCGCTGCAGGAGCTCGACCTCTCGAGCTGCCAGCGCGTCACGGACGTGAGCCACGTGCGCGGCCTCAGACGTCTCGTACTCAGCCGCTGCCAGGGGATCACGTCGCTGCGCGGCGTCGCGGACGTGCACGAGCTTGACATCAGCTTCTGCAAGAACCTCTCGGGGCTCGGCGGCCTGCGCGGGGTCCGCGTCCTGAACGCCTACCGCTGCGTCGGGCTGCGCGACGTGGCGTCGCTGGCGTCGGTGCGCAGAGCAAACCTGTCGGGCTGCGCGCTCGTGATCGACGTGGCGTCGCTCGCAGGCGCGCGGGAGCTCGACCTCCGTTTCTGCGACGGCCTCGAGGACGTGCGCGCGCTCGCGACCGTGCGCGTGCTCAAGCTCGCGGGCTGCGCGCGTCTGCAAGACGTGTCCTGCCTCACGCGCGTGCACACGCTCGACCTGAGCTACTGCCACCAGGTGCGGGACGTGTCGGCGCTCGGACACGTGCACACGCTGTCGCTCAAGCACTGTAGGCTCGTGCGCGACGTGTCGGCGCTCGGCCGCGTGCACTCGCTCAACCTCTCGGGCTGCGAGAGCGTCGAGGACGTCTCGGCACTCGCGCGCGTGCACGTGCTCAACCTGAGCGACTGCCGGCAGCTGCAGGACGTCTCGATGCTTCGCGGCGTGCGCGTCCTCGACCTGCGCTACAACGGCCCTGTCGCCGACCCGAGTGGCCCCGACAGTGATGGTGCTGGGGCTGACGCGTCGTCGGCATCGCCGCCACGCAAGTCGAGGCTCCACGGCGTCGGCGAGCTGCTCGGCGTCGTGCCGATTCTCAAGCTGTAGGTGGTGTCTCCGTCCCTCCTCATAGAGCGCTATACCCAGCACCACCATGGGAGACCTAGTAGCCAATCAATACACCACATTCCCATTCCCCTCGCTCGTCTACGTAGGTCGCAGGTCGTCACCACACACTCTTGTGCTGTCACTCGCTCGCACTCTCACTCGCTCGCTCTCGCGGTCTACCCGTAGCGCTGGTTCTGCGACACCTCCGGCTGGAAGCCCTCGGCGACAAAGTACTTCTCGACAGCGTCCGCGACGCCTCGGCCCTCGTTGATCGCCCAGACAACGAGCGACTGACCACGCCGGCAGTCTCCGGCCGCGAATACGCCCTCAACCGACGTCTGGTAGCTCCCGTACGCGGCGCGGATGTTGCGGCGCTGGTCCACCTCGAGCCCGAGCGACTGCGCGAGCGTCTGCTCCGGGCTCAGGAAGCCCATCGAGAGCAGCACGAGGTCGCAGGGCAGCTCCTCCTCCGTGCCGGGCACGGGCCGGAACGCGCCCGTCTCCGGGTGCCGCTCCGACAGCTGCGTCACCACGTGCGTGATCTCGTTGCGCGCGTTGCCCCGGAACGCCTTTGTGAACTTACTGTACTGGCGCGGGTCCTGCCCAAACACTGTGCGTACCTCGGCGTGGCCGTAATCCACGCCGTAGATGCGCGGGTACTCGGGCCACGGGTTCGCCGGCGCGCGCGCCGCCGGTGGCTGCGGGTTCCATTCGAGGTTCGTCACCGACTTGCAGCGCTGGCGCATCGACGTCGCGACTGCGAGCCAAATGGTCGTGTCAGCCCCACTAAGTCGCTAAGTTGCTAAGTTGCACCTACCCCCTCCATAATCCGATCGATACAAAGGCATCACCACACACGTACTGCAATCGGTGCCCGTGTCGCCGCCGCCAATAACTACAACGTCCTTGCCCTCGGCCGTGATAAAGTTCCGGTCCCAGCCGCTCTGGAGCTTGCCGTCGATCGTGAGCATGAGGCGCTTCTGGTTCTTCGTGAGAAACTCCATCGCAAAGTGGATGCCCTGGAGCTCGCGGCCGGGCACGTCCACGTCGCGCGGCACCGTCGAGCCGACGCAGAGCACGACCGCGTCATTCGCGCGCTGGAGCTCCTCGACCGCGACGGTCACGCCGATCTCGGCGTTCGTGACAAACGTGATGCCCTCCTCCCGGAGCAGCGCCACGCGGCGGTTCACCGTCTTCTTCTCAAGCTTCATGTTCGGGATGCCGTACATGAGCAGCCCGCCGACGCGGTCCTCGCGCTCGTACACGGTCACGTCGTAGCCCTTTTGGTTGAGCTGGTCCGCCGCTGCGAGCCCCGCGGGTCCCGAGCCCACGATCGCGACGCGCAGCCCGTTGCGGCGCGGCAGCCGCGGCACGATCCAGCCCTCCTCAAAGGCGCGGTCGACGATCGCATACTCGTTGTTCTTGATCGTGATCGGGTCGTCGACGAGCCCGGCGACGCAGCCGCTCTCGCACGGCGCGGGGCACACGCGGCCCGTGAACTCGGGGAAGTTGTTCGTCTTGTGCAGCCGGTCGCTCGCCTCTTTCCACTCGTCGCGGAACACGAGCTCGTTCCACTCCGGGATGAGGTTGTTCACCGGGCAGCCCGTGTTCGTCTGGCAGAACGGCGTGCCACAGTCCATGCAGCGCGCGGCCTGCACCTTGCGCTCCAGCGGCTCGCGCGTCTCCGAGTTAATCTCGTTCCAGTCGTGCAGCCGCTCGAGCGCCGGGCGGTACGGGTCCGGCTGCCGCCGGAACTCGATGAACGCGCGCTCGCTCACGATCGCGCCCATGGACCCGTCGCGCTTCTCGAACAGCGGCTCCGAAGAGGCGCTCGTCGCGCTCGACTTTGCGCGCGCGCTGCTGCTGGCGGCCGCGACGCCGGCGCGTCTCGCAGCTCGGAGGCGCAGCCGCGCGGTGGCGAGCGCGGAGGTGGACGCCGAATGAAGCGTCGAATGCATACCGTTGACAAGCTTACAAGCAGGCTCGCAGGTGGATGAGGCGAGTCGGGACGGGTGGGCAGGTGGGCGGGCGGCCAGGAGGGCGGCGGCGCAAATTCCGAAGTGCTTGGATTCCGCCGGTGTTTGGTGTTTGGTGTTTGGTGTTTGGTGTGAGCTGTTTGGACAAACAAGTGACTCGGAGTTTGTATGCTGATGTCCTCACAGCCAAAAATAGGCGCAACTTCAGATGAATCGCGGCAATTCTATCGAGATGAATTGATGTCTTATAGAGGTAAGGGTTGCTCTTGTACGGGGATAAAGTTGTATTCCGGTCATAGAGACTGAGTTTATTTCAAAAAGGAGATGGACAAAAGATTGGAAATAGTGCTTGGAAATGGCGTGATTTCGTGCCGGATGCAGTGATAGACAACTACTAACCAGTGCTGTACTCACTCCAAGCCCGGTCTCCTCTTGAGTGCTCAAAGGTGTGCTCCTGGAGACCTTTGAGCACTCGCTTCTTCTCGATTCGGTTCATGGAGAGCGGACGGAATCCAGCATCACGCCCATTGTAAAATATCAAAATGTCAGATAGTTTGAAAATCAATTTTAGATTTATCGGATTTTATGTATTTTTATTTTTATAAAAACAGCCAAAATATGTAAAACAGATAAATCTAAAATTGTTTCCCGAACTATCTGACATTTATATAACTTTCTGATATTTTAATATAACTTCCGTTTTATCCGACTTTAACTACTCGAATATTGTTGGTTCTGGTCACAATGTATTATATAATTTTCATTATTCGGCGAGGAATTCACTGATAAGTCGAATCTAGACGCAAAGATGCTGTTTCGCTTGACTGTCCGTGCATACGTTTTATAACAATATCGAATGAATATGTATATGCAAGGTCG
>SMMQ01002018.1:0-11814 GCA_008271595.1 [Pythium] brassicae (nom. inval.) | reverse complement strand
GGGACCCCCCGCCCCCCCCCCCCAACAAGGCCATGGCGTCCAACGCCGCCACAACACCAGACGACCGCTCCATGCGGAGCTTCACGTGGGTAATCACGAGCGAAGGCCCGGTCACCGACATAGAAATCAACATCCCTGGCGTCACCTTCGTCGACTTCGACGTGAACCTTGGGAGAGAGCCCGATGCTCAGCAGCCAGCTGAAGATGCAGCAACAGCTGCATCGCCACCAACTACGAGTACGGACGGTAGCACCGCTCTCTCCATAACAGACGCAGCAGGAACAGCGCCATCACTGACGGCCTCGGACAACGCGAAGCGTGAGATCGCGCGCGTGACTGTCACGAGCGACTCGGAGGAGCTCCTCGACGGACTTGAGGTTGTGCCGCTCGACCTCGGGCGACTCGCCAAGGGCCTCCGCGTACGCGTGAAGAACGAGGCGGCGGAGCTGAAGGGCTCACTCATGGCGCAGGTGTACGTGAACTCGAAAAACACGGTGCGGACGCTCGACGCGTCCATGGCGGCGTGCGTCGTCGGCGAAGACGTCTTGGTGCACGACGCCCCCACTGAGACTCTGTCACTGATTGCGCACAACTCCAGTGACCTCTTCGTGTCGTCCGACCAAGGGTTCTCGCTCGACGCCCTCACGGTCGCCATAGACAGCCACGCTACCATTCAGCTGAGCGCGCCGTCCATCGTCGCGCGGAACGGGATTGGGGTCACGTCGTGGTGGAACGGCGGCAGCGCTCTCGTCGCCACGGAAGCCATCGTGGCGAAGGAAGTGAACGCCCTCGCGATCGTGTCGGGCGACGTGGTCTTGCAGACTGCGCGGCTGATGGCGGAGAAGTGCTTCACTGCCGCCGCCATCTCTGGTTCGTCCCGGATCGTGGGCGAAGGCATCGTGATGGAACAGATGGCCATGGCGTTCTGGTCGAGCGTTGCAAGCTCACCTGGCGTCATCGCCCGGAAGGTCGAAGCATTCGTCGGTCTCACCGGCGCCGCGATCGTGCACGCCGCGATGCACCTGGAAGCGTACCGAGTCGGCGCGGCGACCGTGGAGTACGTCGGCGAGGAGCCGGAGCTCGTGAAGAGCGACAGCTGGCTGTCATGGCTCGACACCAAGCGATCGGCTGCGGAGCCGTTCGTGCGTCCCGCGTCGCAGAGTGCGATCGCAGGAGCGAGTGAGTCGCGTCAACTGCGCGAGCTGCCTGTGCGTGAGCCCGTGCCGTTCCACGTGCGCGTCAAGAAGGCGAAGATACCGGAGCTGCAGAACCTCGAGGGCTCGTCGTACCGAGCGAAGCAGCTCGCCGACATCATACCAACGGTCGGCATCCTGGCTGTCGGAGCGCTTGGGATCCTGAGCTTCCGCCGCCGACGTCTGGCGCGACTTGCGAAGCAAGCAGCGTAGACGGCGCTGCCTCTTGCTTGCGAACGCCCTCCTATTGCATGTGTGTGCCCCAACCGACGCCGCCGTTCATTTCGACTTCGACATTTCGTGCTGCATGTTGCATTAGTTGCATTAGTTGCATTATCGATCCGTTCTGTAGATCTCCTTCACACTTCTTGAACTTTTTCTCCTGTGACTCGACTTCGCATCCAATAAATAATTGCGTCCCAATATCTCCGTTCACTCCACGCTGCTGCTGTTCTTCGGCACGGAGCCGCGACCGGGAGAGGGCACGTGCAAGAGCCCGCCGGCAATCGACGCCTCGCGGCTGACGTCGGACACAAGCTCTCGCAGCGTCTGCACGACGATCGCCGCCGTCGGCCGCTCGCTCGGGTCATGCGCCACACACGCGAGCAGCAGCTCCCGCGCGGCGGCAGGGCACGACGCAGAGACCGTCGGCTGCAGCGACCCGTCGACGAACTTCTCGAGCAGCTGCGAGTCGCTGAGCTTGAGCTCCCGCTGCGCGCGCTCGAACGGGTACTCGAGCGTGTCTAGCTCGGACAGGATGACGCCGAACGAGTAGATGTCGACTGCCTCTGAGACCCCATTGTTCTTGGCCGCTGCGCCACGGAGTAGCTCCGGAGCCGTCCAACGCACGGACTCGGGGCCGCGACGCCGAGGCGCCGTCGCCGCAGCAACAGCGCGCGTCAAAGCCGACGAGTCCATCGGCGACGCCGGGTCCGCGCCGTACTCGGCGAGGTGCCGCAAGAGCCCGAAGCCCGACAGCTTGGCGTCAAACTCGTGGTTGAGCAGCACGTGGCGCGACGTGAGCCCGCAGTGGCTCACGCGCTTCATCGTGTGCATGTACAGCAACGCCTGCGCGATGTCGAGCGCGATGCCAAGCAGCTGCGTGCCCCACCACGCGAGCGGGTAGTGCGCCACTGCGACACTGCGGCTCTGCGCCGCGCGCAAGAGCGAAAGGTGCGTCTGCAGGTCGCCGCGGTCCATGTACTCGAGCAGCGCCTGCATGCCAACGCCCGCGCTCCACGCGACACCCCGGAAACGGACGATGTTCGGGTGCGAGAAGCGCGCCAAAGTCCGCATGTCGGTGACGAACACTGCGCGGTCGGCGTCGGCCGCAGCGTCCGGCAGCGTCTTGACCACGACGTCTTCCTCGCGATACGTCCCGAGCCACGCGCGCGCTGTCGACCCGCTCGACCCGAGCGGCCGGAGCAGCACGACGAGCCGCGGGTCGCGGCGCCAGGCTTCGAAGAGCTGCTCGTCGAGGGAGAGCGTCGAGCTGTCGCTCAGCAGGTCCTGGAACGCACGGTAGCACACCGCGTCGCTCTGCTGCTGGACGCTGTCGTAGCGCGCAACGCCGTGCTCGTCGCCCCTGTCATCGGCCGCCAGCCACCGCGGGTGCAGGAGCTTCCGAAGCGCCGCTCGCTTCGCCAGCGCACACACGACGCACGACGCGACAACAAAGAACGCCGCGGCAGCGCCGACCCAGACGGCCCACGACGACGACGACGACGGCGACGGCGACAAGCGGTCCGCGCTGTTGTTGTAGGTGGACGCCGCCGACGAGTCGCCCGTGGGGCTGTTGGAAACGTGGAGCCACTGCGCCGGGTCGCAGCTCAAGAGGCTCGGGTTCGACTGGAACGCGACGGTCGCGTCGCAGCCGGTGGCCTGGAACGCGTCGTTGTCCGCCTCGAGCGTCGTCAGGTTCGCCGACAGGAACGCAAACTGCGCCGGCGACAGGCGCTGCTGCCGGATCGCGTTCTGCGTGAGGCGCAGCACGCGCAGGTTGGGCAGCTTGAAAACGATCGGCGGGATCTCGACGAGCCGGTTCCGCTCGAGCACGAGCGTGAGCGGCAGCGACGACTTCGCGAGCACGTCTCGCGAGAGCCGCGCGTCCAGTTTCGCGAGGCCGTCGCTGCTGAGGTCCCTGGGAGAGCGAGCGACACACACGTTAGCACGCGAAACAAGCAGCACTCGAGCCTGTGACGACACCAATAAGCTACTGACGTACAGTATACGAATCCGCGGCAGAGCGGGGAGCTGAATGCTTTCCAGCGAGGCGTTGCGGAGCTTCCTGTGCAGTGCGCCAGTAGTACCCGTCAGTGATCGGCTACCCACTGAACTACTACTGCATCCCTATCAGCTCGCAGACTGTGGCGGCGGACGGTGAGTGAGCAACGCACAGTACGCTCAGGCTTTGAAACCCGGCAACGAGGTCGTCCGGCAGCGTGAGCACGGCGCTAGGCTTCCCGTCCACGAGCTGCCAGCCGTCAACGGATCTGCTCTCCACAGCCAATCACAGTCCGCTGTCAGCCTGTTAGCCTGCCTATCGACCCGCCTGCCTCCGGTTGCACGGCGTGCCACGCACACGTAGCCAGTCGAAAGCACGCGTGGAACCTCTTGCGAGCGCAGCGAGGAGCCGTCGGCGGCCGCCGGGAGCGTGACCCACTGCTCCTCGATGTGAATGCCGTCCCCACTCTCGCTGGCCGCCCTGGTCGAGTTGAGCACGCGGCAGAGCACCTGGCCCTCGCAGGCCGGCAGATCGCCCACGAGCGCGCACACGGAGCAGCTTTGGCGTACAGAGCACTCGCGGGCAACCAGCGCAGCCACACGCGCCTCGGCCGCAGCGGAGCACGCGGCTCGTAGTTCACCGGCCGCAATTGAAGCCCACAGCGCCACGTACAGCGCGGACATCGCGAGAATGGCGCTGCACCGCATGGTGGCGCAAGGGCGAGTCCGGTTTTGCGGCCGAGAACACGCTGTGCCATGCTGCGCTCGCGACGTCTGCCTCAACCCGTGCCGCACCGGCGTGTGCACACGCAGAAGAGCTTCCGAGCGGGCGTCGTGATAATCAGAGTGTGCTAGAAATCAAGTGTGAGACGAGCGACGAGCCAGCTTCAATTTGGCATTGTCACGCCTCTTATATTAGCTGGATTGCTTGCAAGAAGGGTATTTGTATTGTAAGTGTATTGAGTAATAATATAGAAGTCTTTGATCACAACCGCTTTGGTTTTGCTAAATCGATATTTCAGCTTCAGTCTGCTCGGATTTCAGGAATCGGTCAAATATTCAAGCTCGAATGGTGGTGATTGGAAGCCCGCCATCTCGTCACGGTGTCGACGACACTGCCCACCGCGCATCATGCGCCTCAGGCACACCAGCCAACCATCCGCTCCAAGCACCACGCCGCCACATTCAGCTACTTGAAGATCGCTTCTTCTTCAGCTTTTCAAGGTCTCTTATCAGCTTTCTTTGCATTCACGTGAACGTGGCAGTTGTGCTCGGGACAGTCCCCACTGCACTTCAACTCGTTTCCGCATTCCCCAGATTTGACGCAACGCACGACACACCTTTGGTCTTCTTTCCAGAGCTCTGAACAGTCCGTTCGCTCTCGGTCTCACCGCAAGTACAAGCGGCGTCTGCGAACCTGACTTCGCTTGATTCCTTCCTCTGGAAGACAATCGAGGGACGAGAAGACTCGCTGTTTGGCTGAGACAGCAGCGATCTGGTTGCAGGTTGACTTGCGACTCAGGCTGACACGACAACCAGAACTCAGAGGACCGACCATCGAGAAACGGCGACGATCCACAGTACGTGAAGCTCGTATCTCGTACACTGCACTGTATCGCTTCATGGACTTGGTTGTTGGAGTTCCTTTCAAACAAAGCTCCTGCTGTCACCTCCAATGGAATCCGTTATCCGGTGTCCATCAAACGCCGAGCGACCAGAATAACGAACAGCCGCGTCGGTTGGATGACTGATGGCAAACCTGCATCCAGGTCGCGGGACTGATGCAGGCAAACAAGTACGCTGCACCAGAACACCACGGGCGTGGACACGTAGCGGTCCCTCAGCCGCAACGGAAAAGCTCCCGTCGACGGCTTCCGCTCCGAGTCGTCCTCCACCTCGTGCACCGCTTCTTGATCTTCCTGGCGGCAGTCGCGTACATCATCGTGTCGCTCGACGCGTCGGTTGCCGTCACAGCAGTCATCGATGGAGACTACGGTGCCACACACCAAGGAGAGCCGTACGGCTCCAACGCGCTGCGATCGTTCATCGGCACGAATGGCTCGCTTCGGAACTCCCCTCTCGTCGTCCGAGGACTCGGCAACGATACGCGGCCGCGAGGTGGCGTCTTGTACCTCACCTCGACTGACGCGTCGTTCGAGCGGTGCGACTACGCGATCGCACCGGCCATCCAGGAGATCTACTCGGACAAGTACTTGCGCGCTGTGTTCGCGGCGCTGGTGCGCGACACGGCGTACAACCTCACATTCCTATCTGAGAGCGAGGCGGAGCTCGTCGTGCCGGTCATTGACTGCTCGGCCGACATCCTGGCGTCAGAGGACGAGACGCTCGCGGTCTACAACTTCCTGGTTCGAAAGCGAGCCCACGTCGACGACGTGTACATGCTGAGCGTCACTCACGCGAACCAAGGGTTCCGAGTCTTGGAGGAGAAATCGTTCGGACCGGCGGCCGTGATGACGCTCACGTTCCTCAACAGCCTCGACGCGAATCTTGTCGAGGTGTACTACGTGATCTCAGTCGGGTACCCGTACCAGCAGTTCGCCTTGCGCGTGTACGAGTTTCTCGAGGTCACCGACGACGGACTGTGGCGACTCCGCAAGGTCCCGAGCGACGACCCAGCGGACCTTCCCCAGGAGCTGCTCACAGCGACGCGGTCCGGATTCTTTGTCATGTCCGAGACGAACCAAGCGAACCTCTTCAGCGAGCTCTGGGTACTGGACGATAGCCCCGTGAACGCCATCACCGGATGCGGCTGGAGGAGCACGGCGGTCTTGTTCGACTCGTGGGCGTGGGTGCACTACATCCACGTCTTGTTCTCGCTCGAGCTGATCTCGAGCCTCACGGTGCTTGCACTCGTTTCATACCGCAACTTCCTCGACGGCAAGTTCTGGATCGGCGACGCGTTCGTCGCCGTGTCGCGGCAAGCGCTGCTGCGGGCTTTGCTCGTGCTCCTGACGTGGTACGTCAACGGCTTCTGGACGCTCTACGAGTTTGTCATCTTTGACGTCAACCAGTACAGCGCGCTGTCCGCGACGCTGATCCACGACGCGGTCATCTTCGCGGACCTGCTCACACTGTACCTAGGACTCTGCGCGATCCTCGGCAAGCTCATGCAAGAGCGGATTGACCCCTTGCTTGCAGTTGCTACCTGCTCAATCGCTTTCGCGTACCGGTACGAGGTCAAGTTGTGGTTCCCGGCGCTCGTCGACGACATGGCAGCGTTCTACGCTGCGTTCTACGACTTCGCGACGTTCCCTCGGCTCGATGGCCAAGAAAAGATCTCGCCCATGCGTTACTGGGCGGTCCACAAGCTCAGTCGCGAGGACATTCCACTTAGGTTCGTCTTCGTTGCTCTCGCGCCGATGCTCGGCATGCTCGGCTGTGTCATGCTGGTAGCCATCGCGAAGAAGGCGTCCCGACGCATTGCAGGAGCGCAGCTGCGCTCGGCAGCATCATCTGCACCGACCAGGAGTGCTGGCAGCATTGCCAGCGACGACGGCAGCCGCGACAGTGTGTTCACATTCTTTGAGATCGCTACGGGCGCGGCCCTCGAAGCCCGCTTCGGACTGCTCGCTGACTACGACAACTACCTGTTCATCAAGGGCATGAAGTTCGCCACACCCGATGGCATCTACAGCAACGGCTTCGTGATCGTGAACCAGAAGAGCCTCGTGCAGGCAGCGGACGTCTGGCTGATCCTCCTCATGAAGCTCCTGCGCGTGCGCTACACGAACGTGTACATGTTCGAGGTCAAGGGGAGCACTGTCGACAAGGTGGCGCGTCTGGTGTACCCGAGCACGTTCTCGTTCGCTGACCTGCTGAACCTTAACTCGAGCATCTTGTCCTAAGCTGTGAGACTGGCTGAGTATCAATAGTCGCGAGCTGCCTGAATGTTGTTGTACCGCTTGCGCAGCAGCGGGTCGAAGAAGAGCTTCCAGTCGGTGTAGTCCAGCAGCTTGTCCTTGGAGTTTGGATCCCGCCCGCCCCCGTAGTCGCAACCGCCTCGGAACTCGTGCCAGTCGCAGCCGACAAACTGGCACAAGTTGCGGTAGCCCCAGCGGAACCGCTGCTTCGGGAAGATCTCGACGACGAGCGTTCCCGGCCGAGACCACAGCACGTTCACGAGTCCTGCGCCGTGCATCCCGACCACGACATCACTCGACAGGACAGTCTCCATCTGCTGTGCCATGCCGAGGTGGACAAAGTCCACGGACTGGAACCGGACCCGGAGCTCGTGGTACTCGAGGCGCGTCTTGCGCAGGATCTCGTCCTCGTTCACCCACACGCGCTGGATCTTCCGGCCGTCGTAGTGGCGCCTCGAGATTATCGTCACCACCATCGCTGCGGCTGCCTGAGCAGGTACAGAGCGCGGGCGGGCGTCGATTACTCCCATCTTCTCGAGTGCGACTTGGCGGAATGCCAAGAGGAGCTGTGGCTTGGCACACGGCTCGTCGTCGTCCAGGTGCTGCATCATCGGTCCGGCGCTTTCTGGCGGGGCGATCAGCACCGGCGAGTGGAAGTGCAGCGTCCTGCCTACAAGCGTTTGTGCGCTGAGGGTCGGAAATGATTCTGAAGCGAGCAGCTTCGCGTGCAGCTCGTCCACTGGGGACGCAAAGCCCGCGTCAAGATGCAGTAGTCGGGTCCGTGAAAGGTCCCAACCGAGCGCCTTGGCCACGACCCACGCGTTCAGCGCGCTCGACACCTGGAAGAACGGGTTGTGGTCGTCCCGGCGCGCGATCAGGATCACCGGGTCATGGATGTGCAGCGCCGCTTGTGTGGCGCCACTTTCCTGATTGAACTCGAGCATTGTGGCGGACGCGTCGCAGATCTTCAGCGCGTGGTCGTTCTCGCCGCGGACCTCTGCGAACGCACCGCCCCAGATCGTTTGCAGATAGGTGAACGCACCGCCATGCGCACGCGCATAGGCTCCGATCTCGCTGCACCGGCACCGAACCATGTCCGGTTCGAAGATGAAGCGAGGGTCGTGGTCGCACCCGTCCGACGGGATGTCCTCGATCGGGCGAGCCACCTGCGCGGTCGAGAGGTTGAGCTGGAAGTTCTTCAGCACCGACGCCGTGATGCCACCGTTTGTTTGGTAGAGGTCGATCTCCGTCACATCGTCGGCACTCGAACTCGAAGCACAGAACCGCTTCCTCGATGTCGAGATCGTGTCGAGAAGGCCGAGATCGCGTTCTTCATAGCAGGCGGACTGGTCCAGCGCTGGGAGGTCTTGGTCACCCAACGAAGTCGCTGCCACGGTCGGCACTTGTGCTACTACGGGAGTCGACACACTTGCAACTCGATGCGTGGCTGGCGAAGTCCGCTCTTCTGATGCCTTCGAACCGGAAGTATCTGCAGCTCGAATCTCCGTCTTTCTCGGCGATGGTTGAGATCCAAACCGGGGTTTGGTGTCTTGCGCGCCTCCACTTGGTTCGATAGATGGAGGAGGCGGAGCTGAGGTCGGGGGACAGCGTCTCCTGCTGCCTCGAGACCCGCGGCGCCATAATACTTGTTGGTGAGGGTGATACAGAAGAACTTGATTTGCTTCGTCCGAGAGAGACTGCCATCTGAGCTTCTGTCGCGTCGTCTTGAGCGCTCCGAGGTTCCCTAGCTCTGGTAGTCGGAAGTGCGAGGCGACCTGTGTAAAAGCCGACATTCGACGCGTTTCCAGCGTTGCTAGCAAGCGGCAGCGGCGAGGATTCCGCGTCTGGCGTTGGTGTTAACGCTCGCGTCGTGGACGTCGAGTGCTCTGGCTGACGCCTAGTCAAGCTCCGAAGCAGCTGCAGTGTGTTGTGCTCTCGCGAACTCACCTTGTGCTGGAAAGCCAGGAAGATCATGGAAGCCGCGCCAAGAAGAATCAGCACGAGGAACAACCCTTGAAGCCGAGCTATGCGAGTTCGCATTGGGCGGAAAACGTGAATGCGCGAGAAGGCTCTAGAGCACTCTGACTTCTTCCGCGCGGTGCAGCTCAACTTGCCGAGTGACTAAGACTGGCGATGAGCATGAGCTCGGGCCACATGCGATGTGCTTCGCCGGTCCGAGCGTCTAATTTGAAACAGTTGGCGTCGCTCTGTCGGCGCGTCTCTGACTCGCGAATCGTCAGACCACTTTTGCTCAGTCCAGCTCGGGTGACAGATCGCAACTGTGCCGACGATCTCTGTGCTGCTCGCTGTCTCACGTGACACCGTCTCGCGTTACAGTGTAATGAATAGCCAAACTTCGTCTTAGTACTTACTGCACAGTCCCACGCGCTCCTAGCTGTCCCTAAGCAAGGAATGCCTGTCCTCTGGAGACGGCTCCTGAATCTTCATCCAATCTTTACTCGCTACTCGGCTCATACAACAGAGTTGGCGTAATGGACAGAGCACAGATTGCCTGTACGCCCGTATGATGGCCGTCCGCAGCCGTCGACGGCGCAGCGCTTGCCTGGCGACAGCAAGAGCAGAGAGCGCCTCAATACATAGGAGAAGCGGGCTGAAGCTGCAGGGAGTGACGAACCTCCTCCGTGGGCCCAGCACACGCCGTTGGATACCGAGATCGTCGAGCAGTCCTCGAACGAGCAGATCCTGCCGCCGCCGTGAGACCAGCACACGCCCTTGCTCTTCGCGCGGTTGCTGCACGTGATAACCTTGCATTTCACGGACCCGCCTGACAGTCGGAGCCGAGGAGCGTTGCGGCGGCGTGAGATACAAGGCTCGCAGATCGAAGCAACAGGTGAACGAACGAGCCTTCCCAGATGGAAGACGCACCGTGCTTCCAGCATAGTCGCGCGTGCTTTGCTCGGCTGGTGCATCCTGGCACGGTGCAGAACTTGCTCCCCTGTTCGTTCCAGTACCAGGAAGAAGCGCGTCAGCTCAATCGTTTGCGCAACAAGATTCGTATGCACACGCCTGCCCGCGCTCACCTTGCGGGGCTGTGGGTAGGCATCCCAGCTCTCCACGCTAACCTGGTCCCAGAATGCGTGCAGCGGTGGCGCTTCGAGAGGGAAGCTTGGACGAGGTGCTCTCGGCATCGTGGTCGGTGCTGTGAACGCGTGCCGTCGCTCCTGTTGTTCCCAGCCGGCGCTCAGGCATTCGGTGCGTTCGCTGTACGCGTCGCCATCGAACGCGTCATCTTCGCGGAACTGCTGCTGGTGCTGCTGGTGATCGTAGCCGCGCATACTGCCGTCCATCTTTGAGTCTTCCTGCTCATCTGAGTCACTCGCATCGCCATGCTCGCTGTCGTGTGCGAGGATGAACGCAAGCGACGCCTTGCTGGCAGGCGCAATCTCATGGGATGGTGGCGCTAGGTCGGTAGGAGGCGGCGAATTGGACGAACGCGCTGTCGCCATGGCGAGTTTCTGCTGGAAGCAGGCGCTGCTGTTTCTGTAGTTGTGAGGGTGCGATGGATGAATGTGAGGTGAAATTGAAGAACTCGGCACCACGCTCATCTGTGTCGTTTGGGGTTCCGAAGAAAGCTTGCGAGTGTGGAGCGAAGAGACCGAGGCGGAAGCGTTGCAAGGGGGGGGGGGGATAACTGTCCACACCGAGGTGCATGCTATCAAATCATTTCTAGAGCTGATTTTGCAAGAGCGGAACGCCTCACACACACACACACTGGCGGGTGTGTGTGTGAGGCGTTCGTATTTGCCGCCTCAACGTGACGGGGCTGACTGGCCGTGGACGCCACTCTCACTTCTGCATCATCCATGACTCACGACCAACAAGTTGATGGCAGCAACAACATCAGCGCTGCGGTGACAGCGCGAGCATATACCTAGAGAACCAAAAGAGCAGAACTCAATATATCGAGACGGAAGGCGATGAAGTACCAAAACCAGGAAGCTCGACGCCGAACCTGGCGAGCGTCATGGCACGAGATTTCGCGTTCGGGGTCGAGTCTTCTTGTTTCCAATTCAAGGTGGATTTAGTTTGTGCTGTCGGGAGGTTGTCATGAAACCCGAAAAGTGTTCATGCAACCCACAAAGGGTGCATTTCTTCTTGACTCTCCGTTCGCAGCGAGCACGTGACCGGGTCAGCGGTAGGACGACGGCTCGGTTGCCGTTGCTTGCGCGCATTGCCGACTTGAAAGCTCGTCCAGAAGAACCTCGAGTGCCACACCACACACTTGCATGCGCCACAGTGTCTATGATGGATCATTTCGAAAGCGCGTCCCTTGTCGTCCGTCCTCCTTGCCATCCACAGTCTCACCAAAACTGGTGGCTTCGGTGGTGAAGTATCACAACAAAGATACTGAATGTTTGGATGCCAGACCACGGTTCAGTTTGCGTTCGGTCCGTCCGAGCCGCTGCTTCGCTCGGTACGACGAGCCCTCGAGGTTCTGCAGCTCCGGTATCTTCGCCTTCTTGACGCGCACGTGGAACGGCACGGGCTCACGCACA
>SMMQ01002017.1:0-11116 GCA_008271595.1 [Pythium] brassicae (nom. inval.) | reverse complement strand
GTCGCTGAGCCCATGCGGACAGTACGCACACACGACCCCGAGCGCGCTGATGTCGCGAATGTTGCCGTACTCGTTGTCGAAGAAGAGCATGTCGGCGTACTCGACACCACTCTCTTCCTTCAGCTGCGCAAAGTGCGCGCGCTTGTTGCGCGGGTAGATGGCCTCGTAGTCCACAACACTTTGCAGCGACGTCTTCCTGCTGTTCGAGCCATCGACATGCGTGAGCTCCACGTCGAGCAGGCGCATACACGTCTTTGCCCAGTGTGGCTCGGTTGTGCGAGATGCCACCGCCACCTCAGTCGCGTCACGGAACTGCTCGTCCAGCTCTAGCACACTCAACACACTGTCCACGGCCGGGAAGAAGCGCACTTGCTCGCCCGCGCGGTCCGTCACGGCGCCTGTCGACGGGTCTTTGCGGAACGGCGCGCCGTCGAGCTCGTACATTTCCGGGAGCCAGAGCGTGAAGTCCAGGTCGAAGACCACGAGTTTGGGGATGTGACGCCACTCGCGAGCGAGGGGGTTCGGATTTGCGATGGAGCGCGACCGTGACGAGGAAGAGTGGCTCGCGGTGGTCGCGGTGCCGCGGGTTTTGACGCGAGAGCGCGCCATGGATCAATGAACGGTGAGGGGGGGGGGAAGCGATTAGGAGCCGCACCTCATGCGAAGCGATAAACGTGATCGGAAACGAAGCCCAACAAGTCCTGTACTGAACTAAATCAGGATGGATTATACCAAGGGAATAATCCCGAAGGTGACTCAAATGAACATGAATGCTCACATTCGCGAGCAAAAGGTGACTCAAAATATTAATTGCAGAAGCGCACTTAACAGAAACATGCGGCTTGGGTGGGCTTTTTGCAAAAGTGGAAGTGATTTAATTTTGATTATCTAAAGAGGAGGAACATTTTTAAAGGAGGAACATTGACAATTTTTTACCTTCAAAAAGGGAGGCACTCCACCAGGTAACCAAAGACGGTGAGATCGCCCACATCGTTTGCTTGTCGTTGAGCTGAAATTTGGAGCAGTCTACGTGCTGCTCTCCAGAAAACATCTCGGTTGGCAGGTATCGCATCACCTTCTTCATGACGCGCTTGTCCATTCGCTTATTGTTCGCGTGCAGTGCTTGGAGCTTCTTGCCATTTCGCTAACGAGCTTAACAACCGTCTGTCGCCAGCTTCCGCGCGAGCTTGTTCGCGCGCCACATGTCTTGCTGTACGTCTTGAGATCGTGCAGCTCCAAGTGTGCCGCGCCGCGGTGATACAGTGTCTCTCCGTGCCTGTCGCGATTCACCTTGAGCGCGTGCGAGAAACACTTCTGCCGAGCGCTCGTGTTCGTGCATCTGCACGATTCTGTTAAGTGCGCTTCTACAATTAATATTTTGAGTCGCCTATTGCTCGCGATTGTTCATTTGAATCACTTTCGGGATTATTCCAATTTACCAAAGTTTCGTAAACAAACGAGCCTAAACGTTTCAGGCTCGTTGCTAGAACAATCGACATTGAAACAAAAGAACAAAGAGTTATCAATACATTGATACCGGTACTAAAAATTTAGTGTAGTACTATCTCTGTCCCCAAAAGATTGGCCCGATTGTCAAATTTGATTCTAAAAATCGAACCAAACCGACTCGCATGATTCTGAAAGCTCCTTTGCGATCACCAACTCAAGGTGCATATTTGATGATTTTCTGAAAGTGATTCTGTGCATTTCCTCGCCAATTTAAGATCAAACCATATTCATTGGATGATTTTTTTCTTTATTTGAGATCATATTGAATTTTTAGCCAATTAGAATTAGATTTGGTCCGTTTTGCCACTGAAGCTGCCAGCTCAGTGATGCTCGCGTTCTCGCGCGCTCCCTCCACATGCTGCACGGTGAGCTTCTCACGCTCCAGTCGACCTCATAGAACTTGCGCGTCAGCAAGACAGTCTGCTCTTGTACTTTGCTTCGCACTGCCACACCAGTGGTGCAAATTGGCATTCAAAAAGATGAGGCGCGAACGTCAGCTGCAGCTGCAGAACTTCGTTAAGTTTTCGGCGTCGAAGGCTGCAGCTGGCGTTCGAACCATTGCGAAGAGAAGCTGACATATGGACCGCTGGGGCTGCTGGCCGCGAGCAAGTCATCCACGGTTGCTTGAGTGACCTTTCCGCTCCCTCTCAACGCGAGCGCGGGGTGGAGTATTGGAACATCAGTTGCATTCCATTGACATTGACTCCATTGGTGCAATTTTGTCCAATCAATTTGCCCTTTGTCGGAAATTGGCCCGATTGGGACAACATCAAAGTCGAATCGTGCCAAGCTGTTTGGGACGGAGGTAGTACCGATTTACTTCACTTGTAACTCCTGTCGCTTTTAAGCTTTATCCGTTTAAACAAAAGGATAACGGTAGCAAATCAAATCGTTCTATTTGACGACAGTTGCCAACCTCGCTTACAAAAGAAGACCGATAACACGAGGAAATTTCCAGAATTCAGTTCATATGTACCACTCCGCCCCAAAAGAAATGCAAGATCATCGCGTATTGAGTCAGTTTTCGGCTGATTTGAATGATTTTTGTGGCATCTGGTAGATCCTAAGATTAGCAACATTTTAATGTGTCGTTTGTCGTGGTATTGAAAGAATTGACTCTGCTGATATGTATTTGGTCAGATTTGAAAGCCACAAATAACGTCGCCCAGCCCAATATATATTTTTAAGGTTGAAATGCAAACTGGTGGGAGGAATGACCCATGTCATTGCAGATTTTTTTCATATGGGTTCATTCGAAGCATACTCAAACAAAGTCATTTTGTGTTGGAAATACTGCAGAGAAGTAATCTTGCATTTCTTTTGAGACGGAGTGATACTGATTATTGCCACAACCAAAATGATCTGAGTGAAATGTGTAAAGTACACTTTAGGTACACAACCCCCTCACATCGTAACACCAAATACGAGAGTGTATGAATAAGATATGAGAGTCTATTTTATTGGAGAAGCACGACATTCCCGTGATGAAATCCAGCACAAAGCTGGCACACGTATTTAGACTTTTGATCCTGGTCAGATCAAGCCTGAATTGTGCAAAGACAGCGATGAGTGTCTCTCACAGCGCAAGGATCAAAGGACTGGACGGCTCTATTACTGTAGTGTTCATGTAACTGCCAACAGCCTAAGTACTATAGCCTGCTTCGTGTTTTTTAAGCGCATGAATACTGAAAGATAACATGCTCAAAGGCCACCACATTATGAACCAAAGTGCAAATGCCGACTACTACTCCATTCCAGAAAAAGTGGCGATTCCACTCTTCACTTCGTTCCGGAGAAAGTGGTCGTGACTTTACTATGAGGAGGATGTTGATCTCGTCAAGAAGGAAAAAGAAAATCCAACACGAAGTAAATTTCTGGCAAATGTTTAGTTTTTGTCCGCTGTTTTGCTGTTTTTGAGGGATTGCGGTGCTGAATAGATGATGCAGAAGAACCACGACACTTCATTTGATAGATGATTCTGAAAGGGACAAAGGCGTACCTCTCTTTTGCAGCCAAACCGCACAGCGGCTAAACGTCATCGATTATAGACCAAATCGCCGCTTTTTCCGGAATGGAGTACAGAAAACGACGGTAAAATACCCCACCACTTCAGAAGTCATTTGTATCGCCACTGCATGTCGGTGCAAACGACGAGAAAACACGCCTTCACTCTTGATTGGACAAAACTCGCGTCGTTTGCATAATAAGTCCAGCTATCAAGACATTCCTTATTGCTGGCACAAGCACACCTAATTTATACCATACAAAATTCAAGTGTTTTTTTATGTTAACACTTGTGCATACGGCTCTCTTGGAATTGCTTTCTCAAAGCTCGAGTGGACAGTCTCGGTGTCGATTGACTCCCACGCTGATATGGCTCTCATGGTCATCGCCCGACGCTTCTGTGCGGCCGTTCTCGCTCCTGCGTGCTGACCGAGCCACATGCTGCGTTGTTTCGACTTGAATGGCCCCATCACGCCGACGTCGAGCGACTGGAGGACGGAGGTGGTGTTGGCGGGAGCGGGCAGACAGCGCAGCATGCCTGCTAGACCACCACCGTCTGTCCTTCGTAGCTGATGTGAGGCGAAAAGTTGTCGACAATGAGGACCAACGGCGATGACACCTCAAAGCGCAAGCACCACATCACATACTCACGCCACACCACCTTGTCCATCCACGCATTTTTTTGAACCGCGTAGTGGTGGCTGCGAGGATAGCACGCGAGCTCTCGCTTCTCGATGACGCCGCCGGGCGTCCCCCTCACGATGAAGAAGATTGGAAGCTTGTGGCCGTCTACGCGGATGGTAAGCACCGCCGTGACGCGTGGCGTGTGCGAGGAGGCGCCGCGCACCTTTGCAGAGCCGCCGATCTCGGCCCACGAACTGTGCAGCGGGTCGTCGATGAGCAACGCCGCCTCGTCGACGTTGAAGATCTCTTCGGCGGCGTACTGGCTGTAGTCACCCCAAAAGCGACCAGCGAAGGTGAGCTGCGCCGCGAGCAGCTCGTCACTTGAGAGCGTCGAGAACGATGGTTTGCGCTGAGAGAATCAATGTCTTTCGATAGTTATTAGCAGCATTTTCAGCATTCACACCAACATCATAGGAAAACGAAGAGAGCATATCTGTGCGCGAAGCGTTGGCAGAAGCGCATGAGTGAGGTCTTTGCGCGAGCGGGGTCCTTGTCATCCATATATATACACGGCGAGCCAGGCGCTTTGGTAGCGCTTGACGTACCACATCATTCGCACCGTAGGCAACACAGGCTCTTCACGCCGGACATCTCTCATGTACGCAACGAGCTCGCTCGAGAACGGGACAATCTCTGTCATGCCCTGCCCACCTGTTGTTTTGCTCTTTTCGCTGCCGTCGAAGGCGAAGGTCTGCTATTCTAGCGCCATCCATTTGCCCAGAGTGCGGCGGGGGACACTCTTGGCACGAGCCGCCTCGACGGCGCCGAGCTTGCGCGCATGCAAAAGCGCCTCGTGCTTCGCCTTGATAGTGTAGGTTTTCTGCTTGGCCATGGAATGGAGAGTGCGTGAGCTGTGGGGTTTGAGGATGGATCGGCGCGTGATGGCCAATGATTTCGATAGTTCTGGTTGGTCTTTAGCTTACACAATATCAATTGCGATTGGTTGTTTTGGATTGTGTGGGCTCGCATGCATTTGTAAATGGAGTCCTGTTGGAGGCGGGTTTTTCCGTCGTGGGGATTTTCCCGTCGTTACCTGTTGCACAGCTTGCAATGTTTTACCCTTACATAATTCCCTATGTAAATAATATGTTGGACAAGTTACTTTACTACGTGATAGTTAGGCATATTTTTAGTATAGCGAGTATCACATTTGAACCATGTTACGATTTGAGGGGTTTGTCTGTACTTGCGTATTTCATTTCTGACAAACATTCATGTAAACTTCAAATATTTCATAACCTACAAATAAAATACTCCAAGCTTGTTAGTAGCAGCTGTAGAAACGTAAAACGCCTCGAAGATGCAACCCACGCCCAAGGTGCAACAGGGCGCGTAAATACGCAAAACAACCATGTGCAGTAAAACGCCCCCCCAACCAACCCCTTTCCTTGTGCAAAACGAAACCTCATACTCCAAAATCGCGAAGAGCAGCCACGGCAGTCGACGAAAAATAGCAGCGCAACACCACCTCCCCAAGCAGCAAGTTCAATCTCGTGTGCGCCACGGCTGAAATCGAAAGCGTCGCGGCTGAGCACGAGAGCGGCAGAAACAGCTCGCATGGATGCTCCGCCTCTCCAGACATCAACATCTCGGTCGTGCCCGCTATCGCCATCAAGAGCGGCACCCTAGCTAGCATTTGTGAGCCCCGCAGCCGCACCACCCCCTACTTCGCCGTCTCGTCCCCGCCCACGTGCCTCTGGCAAACGCCCTATCTTCAACCGTGCCGCGCTCGCGTTCAATGGCAGCGAAGAGGAATGAGAAGAGCAGGTGATCTACAGCGGTGACGACAGCAATCTGGACGCAGTCGGCTTATCCGGTATATACAGCGTACGCTGTCAGTTACCTTGTATCCTACCCCGTAACCTGTACTGGCGCGTTTTATTTCGCGTGCTTTGCTACAGTCACTCCCTCGGGTCAGTCAGGAACATCAGCGGACATTGTGATCATGTGCGACGTGGAAGACGACTTGAACGATCCGACGGCTGGTGAGATGGGATTCGTTGGGTTCGACTCAAGCGACGAGCATGATGGGGACTCAGGTGAGGTGTCGGATGGCTAGGAGTCAGACGGTGCTGAGGGTGACGACGGCAAGAAGCTCGAGGACGTTTCGGCCGAGAGCAGCCAAGTGCTCGACAACCTTGACGTGGAGTTCTCGCACCGGTTCCTCGCTTTGATCGGTGGAGCCGAGCAGATCTCGCTGGCGAATATCAACGACCGCGTTCTGCGTGATCTGTCGGTGAGCAGTTGGAATGCTCCTGTCGAGCCGGACGTGGGCACCTACCTTCAGGCGCTGTACGTGCCGATCGCAAACATGCTCCACCGTACCCGAACCTCATAAACTCCTACCCTGGCCCATTCCCCAGTGCACAGCCTTGCAGAGATACCCAAGCGCGCTGTTCTTCTACTTCATGCCGGTGGACCGTGGCGACACATCACTGCGGAGAGCAACGCTTACGCAACTGTGTGGGTCGAGCATCGTGCGCAGGAGATCTACTTCCACCACAAAGCAAACCGAGCCAAGAAGTGCGAGATCAAAAAGCGCACGGTTGACGACATCCGCAAAGAACTCGAGTAGGCGAAGCCGATACATAGCGTACGAGATCTGCCGCTGGGTCGGTCTCCTTGTGGCGCGCACGATATCGCCCAACCAAGAGCGCATGTCGAACCACTGGAAGACAGTCGACGAGGGCGACATCTCGCGCGGCGCGTTCGGCTCGACCCTTGGCACAGATCGCTTCATGACCATCTTGCGGAACTTGCGCTTCAACAGGAACGGCGACCCGCGTGCAGCTATCGGCTAAGCCTGGAAACTCCGTCGTGCCGTGACGACTCTGTGAGACGTTTAAGGCCTGCTACGTCGCTCCGCCCGAGCTCTCGTTCGACGAGGTGGTGCTGCCTTCCTGGTCGAGCTTTAACAAGATGCGCGTCTATCTGAAAGACAATCCTTATAAGTGTGGAGCCAAGCTCTCTATGGTTATCAGTGCGCGCAATGCGAACTGCATCAGTGTTTTTTGGCTCGCGATTTTGCTTATCCTGGATCATGATTGTTCAGAGCGGACACTATTGTGCTTATCCTGTGTCTAATGCACAGGTTTGAGACCTACTGCGGAAAAAAAGAAGCAGCACGCGAGCGAAGTCGCAGCTTTCGACAAAACGGCGGGGCCTGCCGCGGTTATACGCAACCTGGTGCAGACGCTTGGAGACCAAGTCGCACCGCACATCCGCATGGTAGTCGTGGACAAGTTCTGCGCGTCTGTTCCCCTGGCAATGCAACTACTGCGCATGGGCTACTGCCGGATCGGCACGATCCAGACCAATCAACTCGGTTTCTTGCATGGCCGTCGTGGACAAGAGAAAGTGGCGCCCAGAAAACGTCACACACTGAGCCTGCCAAATCGTGTCTAGCTACGCGGCCAAGAACGTTCACGCGATCATGTTATGGGGCACGAAGCCCGTGTACCCCTTCTCGGTCGGGCAGGGGGGCTCGAGGTCGACAGAGTCGCTCGCAAATGGCGAACGGAGGGCAAGCTGGAAGTGGCGTGCCCGCGGGTGGTCAAAGACTACTAGGTGTTCATGATGTTCAGGGGCAGCGTCGGTGTTTTTGTTCAGCTGCGTCTCTAGCGGTACAGCATCAGCGCTCGCTCGTGTTCCGCAAGTACTATAGGTCCCTGTTCCTGGACTTGTGGATCGCGCGGTTGTGAACTCCTTCAACGTGCAGAAGGAGTACCATGATGTGGCCGGCACACAGCCTCTCTCGCACGTCCACTTCCTCGAGCAGCTACACATCGTGCTCGTGCAGCTGCCCAACAACGACATGTAGGCAGCCAAAACGTTCGGCAGGGGTGAGCCTTCGGGGCAGCTCTTGCTTTGAGTTTGTTGTGTCTGACGCCGAGTGTTTACAGGCGCGCGTACAAGTGTCATGTCGCGCCAGCGACACAGGGCAGGCACACCCGCGAGGTCAATGACGGGTGGCGCGACTCGTCAGCCAATGAAAGTGCTGCCAGCGCGCCTA
The DNA here is from genome assembly GCA_008271595.1 of [Pythium] brassicae (nom. inval.). NCBI lineage: Eukaryota > Oomycota > Peronosporomycetes > Pythiales > Pythiaceae > Globisporangium > [Pythium] brassicae (nom. inval.). The sequence goes on along the minus strand of SMMQ01002017.1, from coordinate 2,907 downwards.
CAAGGTGTGCTCGATTCTCGACTCGCGCAGCACGACGTCGGCTCAGTTTTGCGATGGATGCAACAATGCGCTTGTGTTCCTGTGCGAACGAGCTCGGCGCAAGATACGCGGCGCGCCAATGTACTGCTGGGACATCTGGCGCAGCGAGCGGTGGAAGGCTCCTACAAGCCTTCCAACGGCGGAAAGGTTTGTCACCGTCTGCCTGCCGCGGCAGCGCCAGCACCTCGCTCCAATACCTGATCACTTCCGCCAGCGGCTTCGCCTGCAAGCAACAACGCCCAATCGCTAAGTGTGCGCGGACAGACGCCGAGTGGGCTGCGAAATAGACCTGAAAGTGCGTCGAGCTCGCAGGTGAGAGCGAAGGAGAAGAAGACGCCGGCGCCGTCGTCGTGAGGCAGTTCACTTTGCGCCCCATTTGCATAGTGGTCAATCGCACGTTTTCTGTTTCGTTTTCAGACTGATATTCTGTACATGGTAACCTGACCATGACCTGCTCGAGTTGAGAGGTTCATTTCGATCACACTCGAATCTCGCAACGCAGCAATCATTTGGTGACATTTTTTTCGCAGCCACGTTTCTCTTGATGACACAAGTGGACCTCTAATTGAGGCTGGTTTTGTATACATCTTTGTGTGGCCCCAAAAATCGAGAAATGAAATCCCTATAAATGCAGCAGCGATTGGAGCGTGTCCCGTCGTTGCGTCCATTTTTAACATGTATTGTACAGCCTAAGCGCGTCATGTTGGTACAAAAATACTAGTACACGTTAACGAAAGGACACATCTCTTATTCGCACATAAATTTCTCCACTTCGCAAGAATTGTTACGCTCGCCTTCCCCATAAGTATACAAACTCTTAGTCATTCCATAACGTGTACTAGTAGTATATAGTTTAGAGGGGCAAAAAAGCATAGTACTGGAGGGGTTAATTGGATTTGAAAGAACTACTGTAAAACCAGACATATTGGGGACCACCTCTCGTGTCTCTTTTTTGAAAATATACTGTATGAAATATTATGTAAAGGCTATGTACATGAATCTATTTCGCTGCAATTTGGGGTGGCGTTGTTATCGACTTCTCAATTTGCATTAAATTCGTCAAGCGGGGTAGAATGTTTGAGAGGAAATAATCTCTTGGTTTTCGAAATTCACAACTGAATCCGAAGGGTCCCCACAATCTCGGGTTTTACAGTACGTAGTACAACCGTTCCGAAATAAGTAAATGTTTGACGACAATTGATATCATTTAGTCGCATGAAGGTTTTGCAGCGGAAGAGTGGTTCTGTCCTCTTCGTCTCAGCATCGTCTATTCAGCAACGCTATCGATCAAAAACAACAAAAACAACTGCACAAAAAATGGACATTTCTCAGAAAGTCGCACTACGGTGAATCTTCTTTGATCAAATACAAATTTCGTACAAAAAGGTGACCTCCTTCTCAGTGATCGACAGAAGGAATTTTTTTGCATTTGGCTTGGAATCTGAATGGCTCGCTTTTACAGTTTTACTGTACCGGTACAGTACTTCCAGTCATGTCGACTATCGATCTGCTCCGACGATCGACAGCATTCCTCGAAACAAGCTCAAGTGGATTCATGCGAGTCTGGTCAAAACGACTTGAGTTTGTACCGGTATGCGGAAGTCCCGTTGTCCGGAGTCGTGAACGAACGTGCTTCGGCGTCGTCACGCTCACCACGTCAGTGGTCACGCTTCGGTGGGACTTGCACAGTGGGACCACAGAGAGCTTATGTCGAATGGATCATCTGGCTGGCGAACCCGCACGCATGCACGTTCGTTTGTTTGCTCGACATCCCGAGCAAAGTTGACACCCATCAGTTCGGCTTCAGCGTCGCAACACACAAGACGTGTCCAGACTTTGGGCCCCAGAGCAGCCACTAGTCCGCAGACTCGCCACAGCTCCCAACCAAACGACATGGCGCTCCCTTCCATCACGCTCAGGCGCGAGGACGAGCTGCAGCTCGCTGCTGTCGCCGAGACGGTTGTGAAGGACACTGTGGACGAGTACAACGAGCACCTGACAGTGCACAACGGCGTCGTGGATGAGCGCCGGTGGAAGAAGATCAGACACCGCGACGACATGCGCGTGTATCGCGAGCGCAGCCCGAGTCTCGAAGGCGCCATTGGAGGGATGTCTCTTGGAGGTTCCCAGAGCACCCACAGCCACAGCAGCAGCGAGACAGACGGAGAGAACGCGGAGGACTCGAAGTCGTTTGCACCGATGCTCGCGTTCGGGTCGATCGAGGGCAGTCTCGAAGACGTCATGTACGGGGTGATCAGCCCGAGCACCGAGGCCATGCAACTCAAGACCGCGTATGTCGATGACGGCTTCGTGGACTGGACGCTGCTCGCGTCGATCATCACGCCGAGCGAGCATGACCCGTTCCGCGAGCTGAGTGTCAAGCATGCCGTCAAAGGCAACTCGCTACTCGTCGGTGCAGTCGTACGGCCGCGTTCCGCGGTCTATCTCGAATCGAACGGCATCGCGCAGACCCCGAACGGAGAGCGCATCGGGTACCATTTGTATCACTCCGTCGACGCCCCGGGCGTTCGCGACCAGCCCGGTCTCAACGTTGTGCGCGCCAAGATGTCGGCTTGCTACCTCTTCCGGCAGCGCAGAGCGAACTGCGTCGAGGTGTTCATGCGTGGGGTCATCGACCCGATGGGCGAAGCTCCTGCGAGTCTCATGGCGCTCACGACCGCTGACGTCCCAATCGCAGTCAGTCGGAACACGCACTGCGCCGAGATGAAGAAGCTCACGCGGATCCTCGGCTTCCAGCCGGCTTTTGTCCGCTCTATGATGTCGTCGTCCAGCTCCGCATCAGGAGGTAGCAGCGGTAGTGGTGGGACTACTCGTAGCGACGGCGCCACCATCGCCTCGTCGTCCGAC
>SMMQ01002016.1:0-10070 GCA_008271595.1 [Pythium] brassicae (nom. inval.) | reverse complement strand
CGTAGTCACCACCCTGTACAGTAGATCGTAGAGTGACACACTGCAGTTGAGAACTCCAGGCTAATCCGTCAATCGAGCCGCCCAAAAAGAAAGTGTCGCATGGGTGGATCGCAGGTGAGCGACAGGAGGAGAACGGCACGCAAAGAGCATGGTAGTGCAGTGGTAGAGTGACAGAGGCAAGCGACACCGTAGCCGCCACGAGCCTGCGCCGCAGACTCACTTTCCGATTCACCAGCAAGAACACATCACCGACACTCACCCCTCGCAGCGCATACACAGGTGTCGATCTCGACTGCTGCGTCTGGTCACCAAGTGTCTCCTTGTTTCATGGTACGACCAGCCGACATTCAGTATTCCAACAGTACTTGCGGTAAAAGTTCCTCTACAGTCCGTCCGCGGTAGTGATGGCGGCGGCAGCACCAGCAGCAGGGCTCTCATCGCTCATGACTGTGATGTTGTGGTGTGCAAGTTTGCTGAAGTACTCGCAAGGGTAAACTTCAGCTAATAAATGCAGAATGCGAATTTAATTCGGCGAAACTATAAAAGAGCATACTTTGTGGAAGTCGATTCAAATATCGTACCTAGTGAGCTCGACATTATCGCGGACGGCAACGACCAGCTGGACGCGCTCAAGGCGCTCACGGGCCAGGCCAGGGTGCCCAACACGTTCATCGGCGACAAGAGCGTCAGCGGCAACTCGGACATCCAGAAGCTGCACAAGGACAAAAAGCTCGTGAGCAAGCTCCAGGCGGTCAGCGCGCTATAAGTGCACACGCGTGCTGGATTAGATCTCCCACCAGAGATGGCTACCTACTCGCATGAGGTCGTGAGGGTGCCGCTGTGAAAAGTGGCGCGCATCGCGCCGTCGCGTAGTTCGTCGCGCTCTCGCTGAGGTTGCGTGGCAGTCTGTGCTCGCTGCGATCCCCTACATTGAACGAAGTGCAGTACCTTCAGGAGGAGTAGTGAATGTTTCAAATCCGATTAGAAGCCCCTATTCATGTATTCATGTTCCACAGTGGAACATGAACAGGAGGCTTCTAATCGGAATTGATACACGTTGACGAATCCACGTCGAGCTTCTGTGTCGGAACCGACGTGCGTTTTCGATCTGCGGTGTTCGCACATTTCGCCCACTCGACCGAATCCGTCGCTCCGATCCCCTCGACCCCCGCCCGCAATGCTGTCGACCACGCTGCGCCGCGCCTCCGCTGCGCTCCTCGGCCGCGCGCCGCCGTCGGCACTCACACGCGCGCTGTCGAGCGCCAGCAGCGGCGACTTTGAGATCAAGAAGGTCGGGATGGTTGGGCTCGGGCTCATGGGCCACGGCATCGCGCAGACAGCGGCGCAGGCGGGCTTCCAGGTCGTGGCGCTCGACATGCACGAGGCGGGGCTTGAGGCCGGCATGAAGCGCATCGAGGGCTCGCTCGCCAAGCTCGTGGGCCGCGCCGTGAAGAAGGGTGCGCTCTCGGAGGACGCCGCGCAGGCGCAGGTGCGCGACACGCTCGCGCGCATCACGCCGACGACGGACCAGCAGGCGCTCGCGGACTGCGACCTCGTGATCGAAGCGATCGTCGAGAACGTGGACGTGAAGAAGGACTTTTACGCGAACCTCGGCCGCCTCGTCAAGCCCTCGGCGATCTTCGCGTCGAACACGTCGTCGCTCGCGATCTCGGACTTTGCCGGCGCCTCGGGCCGCGCCGCGCAGGTCGTGGGGCTGCACTTTTTCAACCCGGTGCAGCTCATGAAGCTCGTCGAGGTCGTGCGCACGGACGCCACGGACGCGGCGGTGTTTGACGCGGCCAAGAACTGGGTGCACGCGATCGGCAAGCACCCGGTGTCGTGCAAGGACACGCCGGGCTTCATCGTCAACCGCCTGCTCGTGCCGTACCTGGCGCAGGCGATCGCGCTCTACGAGCGCGGCGACGCCTCGAAGGAGGACATTGACGTCTCGATGCAGTTCGGCGCCGGCCACCCGATGGGCCCGATCACGCTCGCAGACTACGTCGGGCTCGACACGACGCTCTTCATCCTCGAAGGCTGGGTGCGCGACCACCCGAACGACCCGGCGTTCTTCGTTCCCGAGATCGTGCGTCACAAGGTCGCCGAGGGCAAGCTTGGCCGCAAGACCGGCGAGGGCTTTTACAAGTGGGACGGCGACAAGCGCCTCTAAGCGCTGAGGTGCGTGATGGACGCCACGCGGTTGCACCTACCACCGCCGCTGGCCATGTGTTGGACTTCGTATGGGCTCTTGCAGCTCTTGTCGCGGATGCACAGAAATCACTTTCAAGTCTACTAGCAACGCTTTGGGGCGGGGAGACACTGGTGGTTCGACTGTGACCAACGCCAGGGCTTGGAAGTTCGCTTTGAAGCAGAGGGAGATGGAGAGTCGTTGGTCCGTCCTTGTCTGCGAGGCGAGCGAAACACGAGACAGACGACACCCCTTCACCGTGGCCAGGATCCTCGATGAGGTCACGACCGATGCGTGGAAAGATCGCGCGTTCGCTTGATCTCGGCGTGTGCGGCACTCGTTGCTCTGGCATCCCATCCATTGACCTCGACTCTTCAAAGACAAGAACGCTGCTTGGCATTTGCTCAAGAGTGCCATCTTGCGCCGCTGTGAGAGTTCGATACCCTCTCAGGTGCACGCGCCTCTTCCACCAGTCCAGACGCTCAGCAGTACAATGAGTATCCGTGAGCAGTAGCTCATTCACAACCTTGCCACCTTCCACGCACCAAGCCTCCACGCTCCACCAATCTCCGGTCCAAGCCAACGTATTCATTCAAGGTGCTCCCACCGCTCAAGTGTGGCCGACTCGCAGCGACGATGACCAAGTCAACAAAGTCAACGAACACGACCAAGTCGATTGAGAGCACATCGCGAGCGTCAGACTATGGCAACAAGAACGCGCACGACACGACGGCGCTGATCGCTCAGTGCGCTCCCGAGGCGTCGGCTTCAATCGGCAAGACCGCATGGAAGAACCGACTGGTGACGCTCGGACTCTCGCTGTGCGTCGCAGGAGCCGTGCTGCTGGCGTACCGGTCGGGATCTGCGAAGGCTGCGACAGAGCAGTCGAACGCTGCCGTCTCCGTTCCGTCGATGAACCTCGCGAGCGACCAGAGCACGATTGTTGCGACGACGGTCGTTCCTGTACTGGAAAGCAACCGTGCGTTCCTGCTGAAGGCGCTGACGAAGAGCGAACTGTGCGTGGATCACGGCGGCGGCACCAACACCATCCTGACCATGCAGCTGTGCAATGCAACGAGCCCGAACCAACTCTTCCTGTACGACACGACCTCGCGACAGATCAAGAGCTCTCTCAAACCGAGTTTGTGCATCGAGATCGGAGTCGGCGGCAACGACATGACGCTGAAGACATGCGATACGAAGAACAAGAATGCGAACCAGAAGATCATCTACGACCCTGCGCTTCAAGTGTTTCGGAACAACCCAGTGAAGAACGACGGGCTGTGCTTTGACGACCGCGGCCTCGACGTGGTTGGAACCGGGTTCAACACGTGGAGCTGCACGTCGACCACCCCGAACCAGAAGTTCGGGTACAAGTACGCTGACGAGTGGCTCGCGGAGCAGCCTACTTTCGACTCCGTGGCCCGAGGCAATCCGTTCCAGCTTGCAGCGTTGGAGCGTGATGACATGTGTCTTGACGCTGATGCCACCCGGATCTCGATCCAGCCCTGCGAGAAAGACAAGATGTCACAGTTTTTCCAGCGCCCTCGGTTCGCCACAGAACAAGACAAGAAGCAGCTCCGTCTCAGGATGGACAACACCATGTGCGTTGACACAGCGGCCATGAAGCTCACAAAATGCAACTCGACAAACATCAACCAGCAGATCGTGTTCGACCGAGCGACGAGCCAGCTGCGCTTGGGCACGAGCTGTCTGGACGGAGGCGCGAAAGCCGACGGCAGCGTCGCGCTGACGGCGTGCAACTCGTCGAACGCGAACCAGCGCTTCCAGTACCTGATGGAGCCGCTGCTCCCGATATTTCGGTCCATCTGGTGCACGTTCCCGATCGTGTTCAGGATCTCATCACCCCGACCAAACGAGTGCATCTGGCGACGCAGTGTCTACGAAGGACGTCGGCAAATCCAGATCTTCGTCGTCGGCGGGTGTGACAAATCGTGGATGGAGAATGGCTTCAAGTGCGAGGATCGCCGCGGGGAGGTCGACAGCCACATGATGACACAAGAGCGAAGCATTCTGACACCGAAGTATGCAACCGAGTGCGTCGAATTCGGAACGTCGGGGGTACCGACGGTGAACACGTGCATCGCGAACATCCCCTCCCAAGTCGTCGTGTACAACGAGACGACGCAACGGATCAACAACCCGCTGAGCAACTTCTGCATGAGCCTCGGCGTCAAGGATCCGTACAAACCGGATTGGAACATCACGCTGGCGCCGTGCAACCTGACCGACAAGAACCAGGTTTTCTTCCCGTCAGGGAAAGTTAACTGACCTACGACAGTCACTGCATCAACACTGTACACGCCAAGAACAGGAGGAATAGGACGAACAGGAGGGCATCCAAACGGGCGGTTCTCACTCACTACCATACACAACATCGGTTGGTGCATGCACTGGCTGAAGAGCTCTGCTTCCTTGATCCCACCTTACACCTGAAGATTTACGACTTCACAAGCGCGAATGCGGCGGATCGCCACCGCCTTCGCTGACTACAGCCGCCTCCTCGATCCCACTCTTGAGCGACGACACTGGGGTAGTTGAATACAGCGCGTCCAGCTCCACGAACCACGCGGCGAGCCACGCGCGCTTCTCCGACTCGCAGTTTTGAGACACGGACGCGAACAACTGGGTCTTGAGCGCACGCAGAGCTGCCGACGCCACAGTCTCGGAACCCGCCCCCGCTGAGTCCCCGCTCTCGGCTGCCTCGGCGCACCGACTCAGCAGCAGCTCCACCTCCATCGCGCTCGGCGCCAGCAACTCGAGTGGACCCATCTTCAGCACCTCGAAGACGATGCTCGCTAGGAACACGCCACTCTGCAGCCCCAACGCCGCAGCATCCGCACCGGCGACACTCTGGATATCGCCTGCGCCGACACCGAGCACCAGCTCCGCGACGCGATTGCAGCACTGCTTCATTGCCCACAGCACCATCCGCTGCTGCGGGGTGAGCACGGTTGCAACACTCCCGGTTGCCCACGCTGTCAACGACGCCCACAGTCCCGCACTGTTGTTGCTGGGTTGAGAGCCGCTGCCCGCGCCAGCCGAGGAGCCTGCAGCGTAGTACAGCGCACCGAAGATCACGCCGATCGACTTTGGTAGCGAGCGTTTCATGCCGCTGTCACCGCCAGCACCATCAGCTGCGCCGGTACCACGGACGCGAGGGTACGTCGCGAGGGCTCGCTGCAGGTAGTACGGCGCCACGCTGTACACCGAGATGTACTGCCCGAGGTTCGTAAGACAGAAGCCGAGGAAGTTGTGCGCGAACGCATCCAGCGGCTCGTAGCAGCTGTACAGTCCGCTGAACACCAGCGCCAGCGCCTCGTCGACAAGCGCCGGCTGCTGTAGCTGCTGAGGCTGGCTGAAGAGCACGACACGCAGCTTGCGCTGCACGAGCACGCCGACTGCAAGCGCCTGCGCACCGAAGATCACGTCCAGTTCCCGCGGAACGCGCCGTCCACTCGGACCCTCGCTCCCCTCGCCGAGAGCGGCTCTGGAGGACGAGTGCGGCGGCAGCTGAGCGGACGAAGCCCACGCGTCGCTCGCAGTCCAATCGCTCGATGCACTCGCACCAGAGACGCTTCTCAGGATTGTCGAGAGTACCCGAGGCGACTGCTGCCGCTCGTACTCGCGCTCCACTGCGTCTTCCACTTGCTGCGTCAGTGCGCTCATGAACGCGTTCACCTCGGCGCTCGCGCAGCTTTCGCGCGCGAACTCGAGTCGCGACAGCGTCAGGAATGCCTCCAACGGAGCGTCCGGGTTCGCGTCGGAGCGATCCGCTGGGTGCCTCTCGACGAGCACGCGCAGCAGCGACGACTCGGTGGTGTACAAGGCTCTCAAGTATCCCAACACTGCAGCCGTCTCCTCGTCGCTGGCGGCACTGTCGGCGCTGGGCTTGTTCGTCTCTACGTCGTGGCTGGTGATGCTATCGCACGCAGTGAACTCGCGTAGGACTTCGCCGTTCAGCAGGTTCGGTGCGTACGCCGACCCGAGTGCACGAAGGAGCGCAGGATACGCGCTTGGCGCCGTCGCCGTGCAGAAGAACGTCGTCGTTTCAATGGCGCACGCATCCAGCATCCGGAACGCCAGCGACGCCATCGCCGGGTCGAAGCGCGAGCGGGTCACGTGCGCGAGGTCGTGCAGGAGAGCCTGGGCGGAGACAGAGGCGCTTTGCGCTGTCGGCTCCCGGGCGCCGCCGTCGAACGACCGCAGCGGCAGATTCATCGTCCGCAGCAGCGCGAACTGCCGCACGAGCACGCTCGTCCACGTCGCATCATCGGTCGTGCTGTTGCGACCCCGAACCGCGTCGAGGCTCAGCGCCAGCGCGACAGCACTGCACGGGTCGCTAGCCGTTGGGAACGGGTGGCGCTGTTCGAGATGCGCTGCTACGCGCGAGCGCAGCTGCTGCAGCACGGTCTCCCCTCGCTGGGCAGCCAGTGGAACCGCGTCGCTTGCTCCGAGCGCGCGCAGCACGAGCACCAAGAGCGCGAGATGCGCTCCGCCCGCTCCCCACGCCAACGAGTCCCCCGGGGCGCTACTTGAAGCTGCTGTCGCTGCAGCGATCGCCGCATCGAGCAGCTTCTCGACCACCGCAGCAGTCGCTGCTCCCGCCTGCTGCGTCTGTCGCGCAACGTGCGCCAGCAGCGCCGTCCCTTCTCGCGCGACAAACGCCAGCTCTGCGCTGCTGGCCATAGCCGCAGCCGAGCGCAGAAACACGTCGAGTACGCGTGCGAGCGCGGCTGCCGCCGCCGCTGTGCTGTCGGCGCGCACAAGCGGCAGCACCCGGCCAATCAGTGCGTCCCACAGCGCCTGCAGATGATGGCCGCCGCTTGCCGCATAGCCGCCGATGCGGCAGAGCACGCGCTGCAGTTCGTCGCTCTCGCGCGGCGCGGCGTCGCCCAGCAGCAGCAGCGCGCAGGCGCCCGCCTCGAGCCCGTGAAGCCACTGGGTGGGAGGCGGTGTCGCGGCAGTGGCAGCAAGTTGCGACAGGGCGGTGCGCGTTTGTGCCAGTAGCGCCTGCTGTGCGTCGACTTCCTGCGGCGGCTGGCGGAGCAGCGCGCGCAGCTGCGGAACCAGCGTCTCGAGCGCCGTCGCCGCCATGAGACCGACCGGCTTTGAGATACTGTGAAAATGGTGGTTTACACAACACCCACCACCCACCACCCAACCCCCTTTTTCATTGCAACAATTTGTCAAAAAGTGAGTGAATTTTCAATGACCTGCAGATTTCTTCAATTTCTTCAATTTCTTCAATTTCTTCAATTTCTTCAATTTCTTCAATTTCTTCAATTTCTTCAACAATACAATTAACGTCCTGCAGTGTCCGCAATGAGATGTTCTGGACATCCATCCACTCGCGCCGGACGCGCCGTTGCAGCAGTGTTCTCAGCAGCCTTCATGTAAGCACCTGTAGACGAGAGCCGGTGGAGATCTTGAGTGTACAGCCGCTCCAAGCCGCCGAGTCCGTCCAGCTCGTCGATGGCATCGTGCAGATCCGAGAGATTGATGCCGTGACGCTCATCGTCCAGAGAAGACGACGACGCGGTCGCATCGGACGAAAGCGAGTGTCCGACGTCGTCCGAGAGTGAACCGTTTGAGGGCGTTGGTCACGGGCATGGAGCACGCACGGCAAGCAGAACCGGCCGTCGACGAACCTTGGTGCACCGTTGAGGTCGCTGCTTGCAGAGTCCCGCTGCTTGTGCGGCACTTAAAGCGGTCGGTGCACTGCTGGTTCGCTCAGCGCCCGCAGCTTGATCGTGCGCTTCACGCAGATGCTCTGGCCGCACGAGCGGCAGTAGCGGTGCTTGCGCAGCAAGCCGAACTTCTTGTTGCCGAGATAGTACGTCTTGGAAGTGGAAACGGAGCTGGCAGCGCCGAGCCTGGCGATCGCTCGGGCGTGGACTCGGCTCAAACCAGCCAAACGTTGGGCAGTGCGTCCCCTCCTCCAAGATTCGGGGTGACGCGATCTGGCCCATACGCGCTCGCGCGACTCCTATAGTATGCTCTTTGAGCTGCTCGAGGGCGAACTCGGGACTCATGATGTACTGCATGAGCACGACTTATCGATTGGCATCTCGCGTCTTGCACGAGCACTCACAGTACACAAGCTCCGCGACGAACCCCACCCAAGGGCTCACTCGTTTGGGAGCCTCGTCAGCATAGCTGGAGCTGCACGAGCGCATCGCAGCAGCAATTCTTCACTCATTGCGCTTCACTCTGACTTCAACCACCCGCAGTGTTACGCACGAATACTTGGGCTGGCGTCTGCTCCCCCTATAGCCGGTAGTGCGCGTCGTTCAGCACGAGCTTCTCAACCTCGTCGATCCGCTGCTTGTCAATGTGCGGCTGCATCTGCCACGCCGCGAGGTAAAGCGTCATCGTGTCGTGCTGCCGGCAATCGAAGATGTCTGCACTCACAAGCGACTTGGCCACGAGCTCCCGCTCAAACATTCCGAGGATCTCGACAAGGAACGCCTCTGGCACCACCAGAAACAGCGCACCACACAGAGGTCAGCGTGAGCGCCGCTACTTTGTAGTACGCAACGAGCGCTTTCCGACCGTCCGACAGTCCGCGATCGAACGCACCGTAGCGCTGCCGGGTGGTCTCGTCCAGCTTGCGAGCACCACTCGGAGGCTGTAGCAGCGCGCTCATCTGGGCGTAGATCGCCGCCTGCGTGTAGCAACGCACAGCAAACCCACATGAGACCCCATCCCATCGCTCCGTGTCTCACTTCTTACCGACACGGAGTGCAACCACCACCCGCACATAAGCAGCTAGAACAAACGAGCCGCGCACCAGCTCGTCGATACTCTCGAGTAGCCTCCGCTGGCTCCGATGCGCCAACTCCCAGAGCTGATCGCCCAAGCACACAGTATGCGCCACCAACCCGCCAATCAGACTTTCAATTACCCAGTACTTCGCGTCTTATTGAGCGGATGCACGCACCCGGGAGCTCGCACGCTCGTGCAGGTCGGCGCAGTCGCTCAGCAGCCCCCAATGCTCACCCTCGAGGTACGTGGTCTTCTGTACGCAGTCGGCAATCTTTGCGAGCTGCAGCTGCCCGCGGGCGCTGGCCGCGTGCCACTCGCGCTCGGTCCGCTTCACGTCTTCGAGCCACCAGCATGCGTGGGACGCCATCTTTTTACAATTCACAAGGCTCTTGGCAATTTATCTATCCGAAAAACCTCTATATCTAACAGCTTCATTTAAGGTTTTTAACAGTGTTTGAGCTATTTGAGCTAAAATAACTATTGTACTCCTGTTTGGACATTTTGAATGCGAAAAATCTAAAAAATGTGTCTTGTTCCGTTTGCAAAAAATGATTTTGAGTCAAAATTAGCAAAAATTTTTGATAGTACTGTACCACATGGATTTAGTACAGTAAAACGGTATCAATACTGTACTATGGATGCGCACAACCATAGCGACAGCGACGGCAACAGCGACGATCACGGCGCACCGCACCGCATCCTGCATTTGTCGCTGCGTGAGGTGTTGGTACTCTGGTGGGATAGAATAGATGGGAGTTAGTTCGCGTGTGTATTGTGTGAGGCCGTCGATCTTCATCTCGACGCTGTACGCCACCAAGTACGGCCCAGTCGATAGCCTGGGAAAGCACTGTACCACGACCTCAATTGCACAGTGCACGTATCGGAACACAACACGGGGACGTAATCCACGCAGTCGGTTCGAGTCCCTGCTCAACGCCGTTAACTTAAGGGTGGCGGCGCTTCCCTGAGCTACGAGCGCCGCTCACTGCGATCTTCGGGAGCCGCCTCGGGATCTTCGAGGTCGCTTGCTGTCCGAAGACGAGAACTCATTCTCGAACTCGCCGTCCTCTGCTTACCCTCGACCAAGCCTTTG
>SMMQ01002015.1:10398-24168 GCA_008271595.1 [Pythium] brassicae (nom. inval.) | reverse complement strand
CGGGGGGGCCGGGGCCCCCCCCCCCCCCACCGCACCGCACCGCTAACACCTCCACACACAACCATGATCAACAACAGCAACGACACCCGATTGTATCTTACAGCATCCGGTGCACGGTCGCGTGTCATTCATTCCTGCCCCTGCTGCCTCGACGCCGCGTCTACAGGCGCTTGTAGACGCGCTTGCCGCGCAGCTGCATCACTCTGGACGCGGTCGCCGCGAGCTTGTGCATGGCCTCTGTTTGCTGCGGGGTCATCGCCGGAACCTCATCGTCGAGGCCACTTGGCAGCTCGGCCGCAAAGTCGCCGCAGCAGAGCGCGCCGACCACGGACCCATCCTGGCTCGTCACCGGGAAGCCGCAGTAGAACCGGAGCCGCTGCTGCTGCACGAGCGCGAGGTCGCGGAAGCGCGCGTCCTGCTCAGGGCGGTGCACCAGCAGTGGCTCGTCCGTCAGCACCGTGTAGGCGCAGAGCGTCTCGCCGCGCGGCGCGACGATGCCTTGGTACTGCGCCGCGTTGCTCGCCACGACGTGGGTCTTGTCGGTCTCGACGATCGTGATCATCGCGACGGGGCACCCGAGCTCCTGGCTCGCGATCGCGCAAATGACCTCGAGCGACGCCACGTCCTCGATCGCCGCGAGCTGCTCGCGCGCCATCTTCGACCGATGGGCTTCGTTCCGTGGCTCCGGGTACGCGCTGGCGGCGCGCGCACCGCGGCGTCCTCGGTAGTACGGCGCGAGGTGGCGGGCGTCGTCGTGCTGGCTCGGGCGCCTCTTGTCCTTGCAGCGGCTGGTAAAGTCGCCCAGATCGTCGTCCTCGTTGACGTAGCCACCGTCACGCGGGGTCGTCGGACTACTGACGCGGTCGCGCGCGCGGCCCCGGCTGCTACTGGTACTGGAGGCGCTCACGTGGCTTGCACTCAGGTGGTTCTGCAGCGCGCGCAGGTAGTCCTTCTCAGAGTGGGGCTCAGTGTTGGCAAACGAGTCGCTGTCGAGCGACGATGACAGGGACGACGACAGCGACGACGACCGCGGTCGCGACGGCGGAGACGCCTGTCTGTCTCCCTGCCGCTGCTGGTGGCGCTTGCTGCCTCTGCTGTCTGCGTGCTTGACAGCCGACATGACTGCCTGTCGCTCGACGTCGATCCCGGGGCGGAAGATGCGGTCGACCAGGTCCGCCATGGACACCGAGACCGGGTCGGCTGCTGGCGTCGGCCGCGCGTCCGGGTCGTCACAGAGCTCATCGGCCGCCGCCGACACGCGCTCGTAGATGGCCTGGTCGAGCCGCTGCACGCAGGGCTGGCACACGCGCGCGCGCACGACGAGCGCCTCGAGCTCGGCCTCGACTGTCTGCTCGATCGAGCACTTGTCGCACACAAAGTAGCCGCACGCGTGGCACCGCGCCTTGGCCTTGAGGAAGTGGAGCGTCGTCGTGCAGCAGATGCAGAGCGGGTTCGAGAGCGTGAACGCCCGGTTGTCGCCCGGCGAGAGCGCCTCGAGGCGCCGGCGGCGCACGAGGGCCGGCAGGCGGCTCGCGGCCCGCGCCATCTGGAGCAGGTGCGCGCGGAGCGTGAGCTTGTACGCGTGGCGCTTGAACGGCCCGAACGGCGACGAGTCCTCGGCGAACTTGGAGTAGAACACCACCTGGACCTCCCCGCTCCCGCTCCCGCCCCCGCCGCCGCGGCCGATGCGGTGTGCGGCTGGGGTGACCGAGTACGCGGCGGTGATGCCCTGGAGCTGCTCAACTGGCCCGCTGAGCCAGGACTTGGCTTTATCGTACAGGTTCCTGGACTCGGCGGCCTCGACGGACGGCCCGAGCGACGTCATCGAGACGGTGAAGCCATCCCGCCCGGGCGTCTCGACGAGGCACTCGAGGAACGACCACTGCTGCGCTTTCGCGAACACGTGCGTCTTGGCGAACGTCGCGGTCTTGGCCGTGAAGTTGGGCCGGCGGTGGCTGCTGGACTGGGCATTGGCAGTATCTCTCGTAGCCGACTCGTGGTGTCCCGGTCGATACGATAGTCGCCCGCTGGCTGTCGCTGTCGAGGACGTTGAGGCGAACGTCGCCGTGCGACGGGTCCTGGTCGAGACGCTCGTCCGACCTGTGCTGGCGCCTCTGGTTCTGCTGTGGTGGTTGGTGCTGCTGCTGAAGGGGCTACTGTTGCTGCTGCTGTTGCGATGGTCGGCACCGGGTGGTTGCGGCTGATATCGGATCGATCCGTCGACGAACGCGTCCCCGTAGAGCTCGGCCATCACAGCTCGGTACTTGGCGTTCGTCGTCGATCGCAGGATGGCCTTGAGCTCCGAGAGCGAGCACGAGACGGTGCCGACTGCCATGACGTAGTGCATTCCGCGACTCTGGCGCGTGTAGATCGAGAAGTTCGGGCTCGCCGCCAGCCGCTTCCGCTCGTCCCAGAGGGACGTGCTGTTCCGCAGCTGGCGCCAGTCGATCTGCTCCGCCGCGTGCGTCGCGATCCGCGCGATGCGTTCGTACGACTGTTGTGTCGATATCGGGACCTCGTCGACTCGCAGCGTCGCGCTGAAGTCTCGGATCGCGCTGTTCTCCGCCTCGTCGACTACCCCGGCGTCCGGCGTTGCGCCAGCCCGAAGCTCACCGTCTTCTTCCTCCGCCGTGGATCTGCGCGAGATCTCGTCGGGAGCTTTCAGTCCGGGGCCTGCTCTGCTCTCGGCCGTTCGAAGGTCCGGTTTGAAGCGGTCGACCAGGAAACGACTGTAGCCCAGCCCGCTCATGATCGGGTGCGCCATCTCCAGCGAACGAAGTAGTGCGCAGGAGAGATCGGATCGATGGGTGGGTGCGAGTGTGATCTATCGAGCGCGGATTCCAAAGTGCGCCGTTCCAGCGAGTCTTTCCATCGAGTGGGTGAACTCACTTGGCGGATCAAACGCTCGTCGGACTTGACGGAGCAGACCGGCTTGCTTGGCTGCCGCCTGCCAAGTTGCAAGACTTCGTCAGAAAGAACCGAACGTCTCTGAGGTCCTCGCGAGTATTCGTTGCAGCTGCATGAAGCCCTCGGTGGGGCGGGCGAACGTACTGGCGCCACGGGCGTCCTGTCAACAGCCACGCGCTGTTGGCGGCGGCAATGACAAGTCTCCGCACTCCGCGTTCTACACGAAAGAGCTTGCGAGAGCCGGCTCACACTTACACACCTTCTCACCAAGCAGCGACCCCGGCGAACACTGAATTCGAGGTGGCCGAAGGCCACACAACAAACTGGACCCATGTCCAGCGCCACGCTGGCATCGTCGCCCGCGCTCGCCTGGTACAGTATTTATTGCGCGCCGCGACCACGCAGTGGGTCCAGTCGGCACACTGACTGCTCGTAACGATACTTTCTCTGCACACGAGGACGGTGGCATGTTGACAATATCCTGCGAACAAAGATCGATCGCCTTGCTTGCTTGGTGGAAGGCAGAGTCGGCCAGCGAGTCTCTGGTTCGCCCCGCTTGGACATGTAGTGCTTCCGCCTTCCACGCTCACTCGAGAGCAAAGACGTCCTAATAATCCCCCCGCAAGAGATCCTCGCAAACGCTCGTGTGATTCGGGAGTCGTCTCCCCTGTTCACTCACTCTCTTTCAGTCCCTCCAAGCTGAAGTGGCCTCTCGTTCAAGGTGCGAGGTCTCTCGCGATCGTACTCTTCCTTCCCCGGTAAGTGCGTTTCCCCCTTCCCTTGATTTATTCACGCAATCGACAGTCTCCAAACGCGTGACGCACCCACTCTTCATCGAGCTGCGAGCTCCGCTGTGGTGCCTGCCGGTCGTAAACCGAGAGCAGCAGCCCCGCGATGGACTTCCTGCGGCTCATCGCCGACGACCTCAAGGCGCTGCGCGCCGAAACGAAGAAGAAGTACCCGGTAGTGCGCGAGGCCGTGGACCGCGCGGCCGAGGCGCTGCCGCAGCTGCAGGCGCAGTACGCGGCGGCGCTGCGCGCGGGCGGCGCGGCGCCCGGGCCGGGCCACGCGCTCTTCAAGAGCGAGAGCGTGCTGCGGCCGTTCCTGCTGGCGTGCAACCACACGAACGCGCCGCACAAGACCATCATCCTGTCGCTCGTGAGCATCCAGCGCCTCGTGAGCTGGGACGCGATCGAGCAGGCGAGCGTCGGCAGCATCCTGCGCGTGCTGCAGATCCAGGCGGAGAAGACGTCGCACGCGGACGTGCAGGTCAAGCTGCTGCAGACGCTGCTGCAGCTCGTCACGCTCGGCTACGAGGAGAAGGACGCGCCGAGCCACAGCGCGACAGCAGCAGCAGCCGCCGCGTCGCCCAGCCGCATGGGGAGCAGCGGCCGAAGCGGACCGCTGAGCGGACTCACACTGCACCGCAACGGTAGCTGTCGGCTGTCGTGTCGTTTGATGTGGGGGAGAGAAGGGGGATGAGGAGAGTCAGGGCTGAGACTCACTCACTGTGTGTGTGTATCAGGCAGCAAGAGCTCGGCCGGCGCGGCACCGGCGGCCGCGGCCGCCGAGCCCGAGAACGCGCTCGTGGGCAACGAGGACCTCGTGATGCAGGCAATCTGGATCTGCCTGCACCTGCACGGCGCGAGCAGCGGCGCGAACTCGGTCGTGGGCAACACGGCGGCGATGACGATCCGGCAGGTCGTGTCGCTCGCGTTCGGGAAGGTGCTCAAGAGCCCAGAGGCCAAGCGCGTGGGCGTGCTCGTGTTCCAGGAGCTGTGCTTCATGGGCCGCGAGGAGAGCGGCGTGTGGCTCAAGCGCACCGCGACGTCGCCCATGAGCGCCGCGCTCGGCGTCGAGCTGCTCGAAACGATCCTGAGCAGCCACCACCGGCTCTTCCGGGCCGACCCCGAGTTCCACGGCGTGCTCAAGCAGCACGTGTGCGCGCTCGTGCAGTCCGCGCTCGAGACTGCGAGCGTCGACAAGCACGCGGGGGCTACGGGCGGCGGCGGCGGCGCCTCGTCGAGCAGCTCCAGTGGCGGCAGCTCGTCGGGCGGCGGCGGTAGCTCGTCGGGCGGTGGCCCGTTCTTCCCGCTGCTCGTGCGCGTCATGCGCCTCGCGAGCACCGTGCTATGCCACTTTAGCGACGTGCTCGGAGACGAGTGCGCTGTGATCGTGCGGGGCCTGCTCGAGATCGTCGCGACCGGCGCGTACTACCAGCCAGCGAGCGCCAAGTCCCCGAGTCACGCAAAGATCACGGCGCAGGACGTCAAGACGTTCCTGAGCAGCCACAGCAGCAACAGCCACGGCGGCGGCGGCAATGCCGGCAGCGGCGGCGGCACCGGCAGCGGTGGCAGCGCGGGCGCGAACAGCAGCGGGAGCTTCGTGACGTGGCCCGTGCTGCTTTCGCTCGAGGTGCTCAACCGCCTGTGCGTCGAGGCCGGCATGGTCGCGGCGCTGACGCAGTCCCCCGAGCCTGTCGTGCTCAGCCTCTCGCGCACGGTCGCGTCGGTCGTCACGACGTCGCCGCCCGTGGACTTTAAGGCGCTCGGCACGGACGCGCTCGTGGCGCCGCGCTCGGGCCTCGAGCTGCTGAACGAGCAGGACACGCCGGCGCTGCAGCCGTTCTTCAGCGCGATCCGCGTCGCGTTCACGTGCCAGAGTAACCTCGTCGCGTCAGTCTTTGAGCTCTCGCGCGCGACCGACGACGCCGCGGCAAGCGACGCGCTCTGCGCGGCGTGCGTGAGCCGGATCGCGCCGTTCGTGGTCCACGCCGCGAACTGCATGCTGCGCCACTGCCGCGAGGTCGAGCTCGTCGCGATGGCGCTCAAGGCGTACCACGTGCTCGCGACGACCGCGTCGCGGCTGCGCGCGAACGTCCAAGTGCAGCCAGCGTTCGCGGACTCGGCGCGCCGGATGGACGACGTCGTGATCTCGTGCCTCAAGGCGCTCTGCGCGTTCTCGTTCCCGCTGCCGGACAGCATCAAGAGCAACCCCAAGGCGCTGTCGGGCGGATCCGGCTCCGGGTCGTCCGTGTCGGCGTCGGCGTCGTTGTCGGCGTTGTCGGCGTCGGCGTCGGCGGATCTGGGCGACGACAGCGCGAGCGACGACGGCGAGAGCTGCGTCGTCGTGATCACGTGGCGCGAAGTCCACGCGATGAAGGCGCTGTTCGCGGCGGCGCACATCATGGAGGAGGAGCTCACCGAGCTCGAGTGGTGCGCGCTGCTCGAGGGCTTTGAGATCGTCGTCGGGCTCACGGACCCGAAGACCAAGAGCGGGCAGAACAAGATCCCGACCAAGCACTACCGCATCAGCGCGTTCCGCGTCGAGGACGAAGACGTCGAGCAGCAGCTCGTGATGCTCGGGAACTCGATCGTCGAGTTCTTCCGCGACGCGCTCAAGCTCAGCAGCCGCGCGCTCCGGAAGCTGCTCGGCGCGGTCCGCAAAGTGTGCTGGGACCAGGTCGGACTGCCGCTGCCGGCGCGCGAGGACGCGGTCGCGCCCGTCGCCGAGCCGTCGGGGGGCCTGTCGGGCGCGGACCTCCCGGCGCTGCCGACGAGCCACCACATGAAGATCTACCAGAACTACCTGGGCGTCGGGCTCACGGGCTCGGGGACGTTCATGCCGTGCTTTGCGCTGCGCATGCTCACGCAGCTCGCGTCGAGCAGCAAGCGGTGCTTTGAGGAAGTGATGAAGGAGCTCGTGCTCATGAGCACGTGCGTCTCGCCGCTGCAGTTCCCGCAGCTGCACCAGTTTCAGGTGTTCACGACCGACAACATCCTGCAGCTCATGCAGGCCGCGCTGCTGAACGTCGTCAACAGCCTCTCGCCGACTTCGAAAGCGCCGAGCCAGGGCAACCTGGCCGAGGTCGAGGCGTACGTGCGCGCGAACCCGTCGGCGCCGCACGTGTTTGACCAGGAGGAGCTCTTTTTGCCGCTCGCGCAACTCGTGCGGTCCGAGATGAAGGACCGCGCGCTCGTCGGTGTCCTCGACTTGCTCAACGCGTGCGGCCACTTGATCCACGCCGGCTGGCCGCTCGTGCTCGGCGCGCTCGAGGAGGCCGGCGAGCTCGGCGACGCGCGGACGCAGGTGAGCGCGTTCAAGTGCCTCCGGCTCGTCGTCGACGACCTGCTCGTCGCGCTCCCAAAGCAGTTTTTGCCGCATTGCGTGCGCTGCATCGGCCGCTTCGCGCGCTGCGCCAAGGACGTGAACATCAGCCTCACGGCGGTGAACGAGCTCTGGAGCGTCGCCGACCTCATCGGCAAGCAGAAGAGCGCGAGCGCGCGCGCGCTGCTCGAGGGCCCCGGCGGCGCGACCCAGCGGCGCGCGCAACAGCAGCGCGACAGCACGCTCTGGGTCTGCGCGTTCCGCGAGCTCGCGCGCGTGGCGCTCGACGAGCGCAGCGAGGTGCGCAACTCGGCGATCAACACGCTCTTTGGCGCCGCGGTCACGTACGGCGCGCAGTTTGGGCTCGACGACTGGCAGGTCTTCATCGACGCGACGGTCCTCCCGCTCGCAGCCAAGCTCAACGACGACAAGAGCGGCGCGACAGCCGCGTCGTCGTCAGCGACAGCCGTGTCGTCGTCGGGGGCGACGTACGCGATGCACCACTCGCGCGACAATGCCGAGAAGCAGTGGGACGAGTCGCGCGTGCTCCTGCTCACCGGCATCAGCCGCGTGCTACAGACCAACTGGCAGTACTTGCTGCCGCACGCAGCCTGGTGCGCGGCCGTGTGGCGTCAGCTGCTCGCGCACGTGGCGCGCAACGCCGCCGCTGGCCGCGCGAAGGAGGTCGCGCTCGCGGCTGTCAGCACGCTGCAGACGCTGCTGCAGGTGTCGTCGGCCGGCGACTTTGACCAGATCGCGCAGTCGCAGCCGGTGCGCGCGGGCGCCGGCATGCGCGTCGTAGGCGGCGCGCTTGTGGCGGCGCCGACGACAGGTGCCGGGGCCGCGCCGTCCGCGAGCGCGAAACGCCCGAGCACGACGCCGCCCGCGCCCGCGCTCGTGCGCGACCCGGCGCTCTGGGACGCCGCGTTCGCGCAGCTGCTCCGGCTGTGCGCGGACCGGTACGCAGGCAGCAGCGGTGGCGGCGGCGGCGCCGGCGCGTGGAAAGAGGACGAGGAGCAGGAGATCGCGAGCGCCGTCGTGCTTGTGCTCGTGACGCTCTATGCGCAGGCGCGCGAGCACGAGCTCAAGCCTGTCGCAACTGTGACGCAGCTGCTCGACGTGCTCGAGGAGCTGCTCCGGCGGCACGTGCTCCGGCCCGGCGCCGACGCGAAGGCGATCGCCAACATCACAACCAACAGCCTGCAGTCGCGCGTGCTCAACGCGTTCGAGGAGTGCGGGTCGTTCGCGGCGCACCCAGCGGTGCACGCAAAGCTGCTCGACCAGCTCGTCACGTACGTGCGCGCGGCCGCCGCGCTCCGGCTCGTGTTCTTCACGCGGCACGCGCTCACGGCGCTCGCGAAGCTGTACGCGAGCGTGTCGCCGGAAGCGCGCGGCGAGCGGTTCCTCGAGGTGCTCTTCTGCATCCAGCCGTTCCTGAAGGCGGACAGCAGCGAGGGCGGGGCCTTTGCGTCGGAGCCCGCCGTGGCGGCGGCGACGGCGGCGGCGTCCCCGAGCAAGCCGCCATCCGCGGCGCAGAAAGTCGCGGGCGAGCTCTGGAAGCACGCGCTGCGCGTGCTGCTCGTGCTCGTGTCGCACGGGCTCGCGGCCGTGCGCTTGCGGCAGGCGTGCTGGCAGCCGCTGCTCGCGACCGTCAGCTTGTTCCTCCAGCCGGGCGCGGGCACGTTCCCGGTGTTTGTGCGCGGCGAGGAGGACGAGGTGCTCGTGCTGAGCGTGCTCGAGTGCTTGGTCGACAGCGTGCTCGCGCTGCTCGGCAGCGACCGGACAGTCAAGGAGGCGGCAGGACGCCAGTTTGGCGACTTTGCGAGCGAGCTCCTCGCGCTGCTCTGCTCGGGCGTCGACGCGCCCAAGCACAACAAGCAGTTTATCAAGTGCTGCGTGCGGCAGCTCGCGACGCTGAGCATCCAGCGCGGCGACGCAGACCTCGCGCGGCTCGCGCAGCTCAAGCTCGTCGCCTGCGCGAGCACGGCGCTGCACGGCTTCGCGGCGCTGGAGCGAGGCGCTGCTGCTGCGAGCGCGCGCAGCGAGGCGACAGGCACCTACAGCAGCGACAGCAGCAGCAGCGGCGACGAAGGCGTAGGAGCGCGGACCGCGGCGCGGGAGCGCGTGGTGATCTTGCTGGCGAGCGCGACGGAGGTGGACATGGACCCGCGGCGGGTGCTGGAGCTCTTCCCGGCGCTGTGCGCGTGCATCACGTCGTCGGACGTGGAGGTGCGGGAGCTGATCCAGCGGCTGCTGGTGCAGGCGCGCGTGTCCGAGTTCTGTCTCGACGTGCTGGACCGCACGGAGCCGCAGTCGCTCGGGTCGTAGCCGTAGTGTGTGCTAGCTTGCGCGCCAAACCAAAGTTGCCCAACGTGTGGTTTCAGTATCCTTCTCTCTTCATCTGTGACCTCTGCGTCCTGCATCCTTGTGTCGAGTGTTGACACAACAGCCGAGTGTTGAGGCAGGTACAGAGAAACCCCGATTCGGGCACACCCCCAAGCTCAACGAGTTTGAAAGGTTATGTAGAACATAAGTGTTTACCAGTGGGAAAAGAACGCAAGAAAAAAACAATTTTTTTTTAAACCAAAACCCCTTCAAACGGCTTGACTGTAGCCAATCTGTTTCGGCAAGAAATAAATTTATAGCGGTGCGCCCGAATTGTGGTTTTTCTGTAAATCAGAAAGAGTCGGAAAAAGGAGTCAGTAACGCGAGCCTTAGGCTCAATAGTATTTCGAGGGTGTTGCCACCAACCAACATCGCCAGTCGGATGGCGCCTCGGGAGCACAGGAAGCAGGGAAGGAAAGAAGGACAAGAAGGACAAGAAGGACAAGAAGGACGGGAAGCTGGTGCTTTTGCTGCTTGTGTGTCCGGTAGCGCGAGGGGGCGCGTACGTGCACATGCAGAGTCGAACGAGGAATTGAAAGTAAAGAAATTGAAAGTAAAGACATCTTTCCCACGAGGGTGAGCATTCGTTCCGGATCGGACGGGTGTGAATGAATGCACACTTCCAAGTTGTTGTGCTGCAGAGGCTGGCTGGTGGGCGGGCGAGCTGGAGAGGCCTCTGCGTCACCTTCCTCGGCACTCTCCTGCAGCACGCGCCGCGAACGCTTTCATTGAGTATAGCTGGACACTTGTTGCCCACTCGCCTGGATCCGATCGACGCCGCTGGAGACGCAAGTCACGCTCATGAGGTGTTCACGGTGCAAACAGGGGGACAGCCGCCGCCAGCACCGCAGCGAACTGCCCTGCTAGCACAGCCGCTGTCGCTACAATTGTAGATTGCTTCACCGAGCTCGCCATGTGCGTGCGTGGAGGACTGTTCTCAGGTAGAGTCTCGCCCAATGTGAAGGTTGATCTTACGCGCGAGTACAGTACGACCGCGCTGATTCACTTTGTGATTGGAACGGTCTCCACAAGCCCTTTGGTTTCTTGAACCAAGGATGGTCAAGGAGCAAGGATCACGCTCGAGCTGCTTGCGCTTGTCCACTCATCGAGAGCGAACAAACACAAGTCGCTCAACACGTGGTTGGAAGGGATTGGAGAGGAACACAACGAGCGACAGAAGGTGGGGACGCCGCCCGCCAGCGCCGTTCCCACTTCTCATTCTGCTGCCAACCAGCACACCACACCACGAGCCCGCGATGCCGACGACTACGCACTCCGAACAGCCGCCGCGGCTCGCGCGCACTCCCAGCGTCGAGAGCTCCTCGCCAAGCTCTCTCACCAACAGCGTTCGTCGCATTCGCCTCGAGCACGGGTCCGAGCGCTCGCGCGTGCTGCCGCCGAGCCAGGAGCTCTGGAAGCGCGCGCGCGAGACGCGGGCGGCGATGAACTTTCGCCAGCTCACGGACCTGACCGTGAGCGCGTGGCGCTGGAAGGCGAGCAGCAACGGCTTCACGATCTTCAAGCGCGAGGTGGCGGAGAAGCAAGCGGCTTCGATGCACGAGGTGCTGTCCGCGGGCGAGATCCGCTGCAGCGTTGCGGAGCTCGTCCACATCCTGCGGCCCGAGGACGAGGCCGAGCACAACGCTGTCATGCAGGCGCTGTACCGGAAGGATTACATCTACGGCTCGAGCGCGCGCGTCGTGCCCGTCGCGGCGTCCGACCCCGCTGCACCGGTCGAGCCGCAGCTCGCGGTCAAGACAAGCACGTTCGTGCGCGCGAACGTGCTCGCCAAGCACGAGCAGTGGTGCTACCTCGAGCACTTCCAGCACACAAAGGCGGCGGACCCGGGCGCCGGCTTCACGGTTACAATCGCGTCCATGCGCGAGGACGAGCTGCGCGCGGGCAAGAGTGCGGGCCGCGAGCGCGTAAACGACCTGCACGGCGTCGTGGCCGGGTACCTCGTCGAGCGCGTCCCGCGAGAGAGCCTCCTGCGCGTGCTCTTCTACGCGCAGTTCACGGACGCGACCAGCGCCGGCGTTAAGGGCCTCGCGAGCTCGGGCACGACGCGCGCGCGCCTGGCGTTCCTGGCCAAGGGCGCGGCGCGGCTGCCGGAGGTGGTTCGGCGCCGCCGGCTCGGCGCGCAGACGTTCGCGGACCGCGCGGCGTTTGCAGCCAGCAACACGCGCTGCGTGTGCTGCACCAAGAGCCTGCGTCTGTTCTCGAAGAAGAAGCGGTGCGCGCTCTGCGGCTACTTTGTGTGCGACAAGGACTGGTCGATCCAGAGCGTCGAGACGCGTAGCGGCGGCGTCACGGCCGCGCGCGTGTGCGCGCGGTGCATGGAGGCCGTCGAGTACTGCGACTACTCGGAGCTGCCAGCGCGCGAGCTCGGCGCGCCGCTGGTTGTGGCAACGCCCGCAGGCCGCGCGCCGCCGGCCGCCACCGTCGCGACGTTCTTGCACGACGCGCTCGAGTCCGCGGGCTCCGCGGCCCGGAAAGAGTCGGTCAAGGCCGTGATCAAGCACCTCGTGGCCCAGGAGCCGCAAGCCCACGAGCAGGCAGCCAAGGCGGTGCTCACGCCTACGAGCAACGAGCGCGAGTACCACGCTGCGCTGGACGCGTACCTCACGGTCGAGGCGCCGCCGCTCGACGCGTGCGTGCTCGCGAACGCCGCGGGGCGCAGCTACGGCATCAGCGTGCCGGAGCACCCGGCGGCGGCGGACGCGGACGCGCCGGCGCACCCGGTCGGTGCGAACGAGGCCGAGCGCCTGCGCGCGATCGAGCGCGGTTGCATCGACCAGATCGGCCTCGCGGACGAGTTCAACATCATCGCGGCGCTCGCCGCGCGCGAGCTCGAGTGCCGCGCGGGCCTCGTGACGGTGATCACCGAGCGCGAGCAGATCGTGCTCGGCGCGAACCTGGCGGACCTGCAGACGCTCGCGCTGCCACGCGCGCAGTCGTTCTGCGCGCACACGATCCTGGACGACAAGCCGCTCGTGCTGTCGCACCCGGAGGCCGACGTGCGCTTCGCCAACACGATGCCGGTCAAGCAGCTCGGCACGCGGTTCTACTGCGGCTTCCCGATCGTCGCGAGCGACAACACGGTCGTGGGCTCGGTCTGCTGCCTCGACGTGAAACGCCACGAGCTCACGCAGGCGCAGTACGCGACGATGCGCAAGCTCGCGGACACAGCATCGCGGGTCATGCAGCTCAAGGGCCAGGAGATCGAGGCCCGCTCGTGGGCGGACACGACGCCTGCCTCCGCGCCCGCACACGTGTTGTACAAGCAGCTCTAGCTACAGTAGTCGATGGGGTGGGCGTTGTACGCTGCGTAGTATACGATGTGCTGCGGTTGAAGCAGCGAGTTCCTTTCACTGAGGGGCGGGGGGTTGTTCTCTCGCTCTTGCTTGTGTCATCAGTGCTGTGGTCAGAGCCAGAGCGCGAGCGACTGAACAGCCTCCCATGGTTCTCTCAGCGAAAGTCCGGGAGGTCGGACACGGTTGCTGTCGGCCTCGTCGACGACACTGAGCACCACAAAAGTCGTCGACAACTTCACTGAAGGACGCGCTGACGAACGGAGGCGACTGACGGGACAGATGCCTCGCACATTGCACGCAGAGCTCGGTGGTCGACGCGAGCGACAGCGACAGCTCCCGATGGATTCAAGCGCACCACCAGCGTACATCGGGTCTCGAGTGGCAAATGCGCTATGTTAACTCGTGTACAGACGAATGGATACTGGACACAACGCGGTCGGTCAGCTGCTCGTTTAACGTTCGCGGCAACTTGAAGTCGACAAAACTCCGCACATCTCGAACTCTGTATCTGCTCGAAATGGGGATGATGACGGTCTCAGCTGCTCGAATCATCACGGGATACACAAAGCAAACAGAGAGAGCGAGAGGAACGAATAGCGTGAAGATGGTACATTACAACACAGTCGCGATGCTCTGCGGCAGAGCAACATCGGTGCGCGCGGCTTCCAGGAGAAGGAGTCGCGCGGAAAATGATACCTGAGTGGTACAGGATTCAACGAGCTCCAGGACGAGCTNGATAAGGATGGTGAGACTCCGCTGCATCTCGCATCGAATGCGGGTCACAAGGACGTCGTGGAGCTGCTTCTGCTGAATCAAGCGAGCGTGGATGCAGGAACGTGAGAGGCACCGGAGACAACGCAAGTAGACACCAGTCACGCGTGTCGATTCTAACACCTCTCGATGACGTATCAAACGCAACTGCTCGGTTGTTGTCGCCCAGGTGCCGGCACCTTGATCTCCATCGAACCTACAAGAACATCTAACACACATACCACCACTTTCTAGTGTCACCACCACTTCTCGCACGCCTCCCGCGCCGTCCCGTAGGTCGCGGATC
>SMMQ01002015.1:0-10390 GCA_008271595.1 [Pythium] brassicae (nom. inval.) | reverse complement strand
GCTTACTCCTGTGGGTGGTGGATCTCGACAAAGCCCGTGTAGAAGAGGCCGCCGACGGCACCGCCCACGAGCGGACCCACGATCGGCACCCAGAAGTAGTGGTCGTTCAGCGTGAACACCTTCGAGCCCCAGCCCGCGAGCGACGAGAAGAGGCGCGGGCCAAAGTCGCGCGCCGGGTTGATCGCGTAGCCAGAGTTCATGCCGAACGCCATGCCGATGCCGATCACCAGGATCGCCACCGCCGCCGGCGACGTGAACTTGCTCACCGGCTGGTTCTTCTGGTCGCCGATCGCGAAGATGCCGCCCAGCAGCAGCGCCGTGCCGATCACCTCCGTCAGGAACGCCGTCGCGTTCGTCACGTGCGCGTTCGGGTACGTCGCAAACACGCCCTGCGTCGTCATGCGGTCCGGGTCGATGTGGTTGAACTGCGGGTAGTACACAATGTACACGATGAACGCGCCGAAGAACGCGCCGAGGACCTGCGCCAGGATGTACCCCGGCACCTTGCGCCACTCGAAGCGATTGAACAGCGCCAGCGTCGTCGTCACCGCCGGGTTCAGGTGCGCGCCGGACACGCCGCCAGAGAAGTGGATGCCGAAAAACACCGCGATCCCCCAGCAGATTGAGATGTGCGTGTAGTCGCCGTTCTTGCCACCGCCGAGCACCACCTGCGCCACCACGCCGTCTCCGAACGCGAGCAGAATGGCCGTGCCGATGAACTCGGCGAGGCACTCGCGCAGGTACGGCGACTTGACCGCGAACCTCGACGGTGCGGCCTTCGCCATAGCCACCACATTGTCGCCGTCCTCGCGGATGTTCGCGTAGCCGTTCTCTGCCTTGTCGACGACCAAGTCCTTGGCCATCTTGCTCAGAGTTCAGTTGGGACTTGAAGTGTGGCGCCGCTGGCTGGAACGGAGGAAATCCGGAAGTGCGAGCCAATGGGGACACCAAGCTGACGACTCTCGCTGCTACTGCGGCGGCGGCGCTCGTGTCGAGTCCGCTGCTGTATCTCCTTTGCGGAAAGGAGCCATTCGCTCATACAGTATGTTTCGTCAGCCTCGCCCGAGTCATGCTGGCTTGTCAAATGCTCGCCTTTTACTCGAAGAGATTGGGCTCGGCACACGTGACGCCATCGAAAGCTCAACCAGGCGGTAAGGTGCGCGCGATTGCGCTCATGTGCCGTATACAGGACACGAAACACCAGACTTCGGTGGTGTGTGTGTGCCATTCGTGGAGGAGGGTCGTCGAGATCGTCGACTTTCAAAGGTGGACATGTATTCTTAGCCTGAACGCTGAGAGCTTGCCGCCAGAGAGAGAGAGAGAGAGAGAAGACTGCATCGGATCGGATGGCATCGAAAGCCGACAGAAACGCGGCGGCCACGCGAGCCGGCACCACGGAGACTGGCGCTTCAGCGGCTGCTGGTGGGACGCACTCTACCGCTCTCGTCGCGGGCCAACCCAGCGTGCTGCTCGTGCAGGTCGAAGCGCTCGCGGACGATGACGCGATCCGCAACGAGCTCAAGCGCCACGGCTTCCGCATCAAGCACCAAGCGCTCGTGCACCTCGCCAAGGAGGACGCGAGGCACTTCGTGCTCGAGGTCTGCGATCCTTCGAGCGCACTGCACGCCGACCGCGGGGCCGCGCCGGCGTCTTCGCGGTCATCGGCAGCGGGAGGCGACAGCGGTGCTCCTCTGGGCAGTGATATCAGTACCGTTGGAACGAGTCCTCGCGACACAAAGTCTGTCGTCTCGCCCCGGTCGGGTGGCGCTATTACTGTCGAGACCTTGAGCAGCCGAATCAACGATCGAGAGAACCACCTCGATGCGATTCACGCGCTTGCCAGGTGCGCAGTCGTGTTGGTCGCGCTCGCCCGCTTTCGTGTTGTGGATGGCAATCCCCCCATCTCATGTATGCCTGCAATGATCGCTTCGGATCGCCAGCGGCCCCGTCCTCATGCTCGCCGTCGAGAAGCCAAACGCCGTGGCAGATCTCCTCGAGCTCGTGGGGCCCGCGAACCCGGAGCTCTGGAACTCCTCGGCGCCCGACTGCCTTCGCGCGCGCTTCGGGAAGAGCAGCACAGCACTCGGCGTGCGCTGCAGCCTGCAGGAGTCGACCGTCGCGCTCGAGATCGAGTTCCTGCTCGCGTGCTCGGGTCCGAGTCGCGAGGGCCGCCTGAGCCTTCATGGCGCTGGAGGCATTCACTCAGCGAGCAGCAGCAGCAAGGCGGTAAAGTCCGGAAGGAGCGCGGAGGTGGACTTGGAGCAGCTCCTCGACTTCCTCTTCCCCCGACACTTGCAGCACCCGAACTCCGCTGGGCGTTTGTTTGTGTTTGGCCTCTATGGACCGCTCGACGCCAAGGCGCGCCTGCGCAGTGGCGAGAAGGGGCTCCACGTCGTGACCGACCTCGAGCTCACGACGATGTCGAAGCGCATGGAGCGCGAAGACATTCTGAGCGTCTACAAGATGTGCTCGCTGTCGCAGGAGGAAGAGGAGGCGGTGCTCATGCAGGTGGACCAGCTCATGAAGAGCTTCCCGCAGTACACGCCGCGCGACATCCGCGCGCTCTTCCAGTCGCTGCTGTCGAGAGCCGACGCAGAACTCGACGCCGACAATGTCGGCCACCACGGCACTCGGGTGCTAAGCTTTCACGAGATGCAGGCGTGCGTACCCCCACTCCTGTGTTGCAAGCGTTGGCGCTTGGGAAGGAAATCTCTCGTACTCACTGTCCGCGTATCCTATCCTCGCTTGCTTGTGTCCGCGAACGGCTCAGCGCCATCATGAAGGAGCGCTGCCGCCGCGTGCTGTGCATGAAGGAGAAGCTGCACCCTGCGCTCGCGCCGCCGATCCAGAACAAGTACCGAGCGACGCTCAAGCGCCTCGCAAAGTCCGCGGACGAGGTTGCGCCGGCGAGCTTCTTCCTCAAGGACGCGGGCTTCACCGGCGCCGAGAACGCGACGCTCGTCGCGCGGCTGCTGAGCAACCACTCGTTCGCGATCTGCCACCTCGACGACGGCAACTCGCCATCGCTCACGCAGAACGTGCGGCTGCTGCGCGACGAGATCCGCCCGCCGGGCGAGGCACGCGCACCGTGGAACCCGAACTGCCAGCACCAGCGGCTCCAGTACCGCAAGTGAGTCCTGGACTTCGGGTGGACTTCTACGGAGGAAGTACAGGAAGGACAGGAAGTACAGTATCTCCCAGAGCTGTAGATACTAGAAGAGACAGAAATGAATGATACGCATCAACTCTATTCATCGTCCCGTCCTGCTCGCTCGCTCCTATCGTCGCCCAACGACGAGGATTGGAGGCTCGGAGGCTGGCTACGCCGCCGCCGATTTGCGCTTCTTCTTGGACGCGCTCGGCGCCGCCGCGATCTCCTGCACGAAGCCCGTGCGCTCGTCATCCACCTGGCGCTTGAGGTACCGCAAGCCCGCGAGGTTGAAGCCGATGCGGTTCTTCTTGTCGACGAGCTGCCGGCGCAGGCGCTGCCAGAGCAGCTCGAGTTCGTTGAAGAGCTGCTTGCGGTTGCAGATTGCCGTGTGGTGCAGCTTGAGCAGGTACAGCAGGACGTTGCAGCAAAACTCAACCTCGAGGTGGCTCGAAATGAGCTGCAGCAGCAGCCCGATGAGCTTCTCGACGTGCTCGAACGGCAGCACGATCAGCGCCTCCTCCATCTCGTGGGGCCGCACACGACGCAGCGCGTTCAGCACATACTTGAGCGGCGAGTAGCCCAGCAGCAGGATGTTCGGCGTGCGCGGCGCGAGAGCGGGCGCCTTGGGGTCCTTGGCTTTCTTCGCCGCCCGCTTTTCGTACTCGGCGATCGCCGCGAGCTCGGCGTCGGCCAGCTCGACCGCCTCCATCAGGCTCTCGCCGGCCTTGACCGACTCGACCGTGCGCTTGGCCGCGGACGCGGACGCGCCGCCGCCCTCGGCGTCCTCGCCCTCGCCGGCCTTGCTGCTGTCCGTGGCAAGGCCCTTGCCGCCAAGCGCCGGCGCGCCGCGGCTGCTCTTGCTCAGCTCGTCCTCGAAGAGCTGCTCCATCTCCTTCTCGCGCTCCTCCTCGAGAAAGACCTGGTCCTCGGTGCGCACGTACTTGACGAGCGACCGGTCCTGCGAGCAGCTCACCACGAAGCTGCCGTCCGCGCTCACGGCGAGCCCCCAGACCTCGCCAAAGTGCTCCTGGTCGATCTTGAGGATGCGCTCAAAGTGGTCGCCGTCCCAGTACGCGATGCTCTTGTCCTTCGAGGCCGTGAAGAAGTAGTGCGTCTTCTTCACAAAGCGTACGCACATGATGCTGTCCTGGTGCGCAAAGATCGACTTGTGGCAGTCGCCAAAGTCGAGGCCCCAGAGCTTGACGTTCTTGTCCGCCGACGCGGTCACGATCATCGCGTCGTCCGACGAAATGTCCATCGACATGACCGGGAGCTTGTGCCCGTAGAGGCTTACAAAGAACTTGAGCGAGTCGTCGTGGAAGACCTTGACCGTGCAGTCCAGCAGCGCGACCGCCACCACGAGCTTCTTGGCGTCCCGCGTGTTGCTAAAGCGCACGCAGAGCACGTCATCCGCCATCTTGAGCAGCCGCGCGTGGCTCAGCCCGAGCCGGAGCCCGTCCGAGCCCTCGATGCGGTGCATCTCAAAGTCCCAAAAGTTCACGTGCTGGTCGGCGCCGCCCGTGACGATCCCGCGGCCGTCCGGACGCACGTCGATCGACCACACGGCGCTGCCGTTGTGCGCGCTCGGCTCCTTCCAGATGCACTCGCCCGAGTTGAGGTCGAAGAGCAGGAGCTCGCCGGTCTTGGTGCCCACAACGACGTGCATGTTGCCCGGCGCGAACGCGGCCGAGAGCGCGAGGCTCAGGCCGTCGTCCAGCGTGCGGATGCACTGCAGCGAGCGCGCGTTCCAGATCTTCACAGCCGAGTTCGACAGCGACAGCAGCAGCTGGTCGTCCGAGCTGATCGCGACCGCGCGCACGTCCGAGCGGTGGCCGCTGAGCGTGATCGCGTGCGCCTTGGCGCAGCGCGCGTCGGCGTCGGCAGCGCCCGGCGCCAGCGTGTACGTCTCGATGCTGTTGTTCTGGAGCCCCGCGAGCAGCGACGTCGACCCGTCCTTGGCCACGTCCGGCGAGAACGCGAACGACTTGATCTTGTGCGCCGACCGCACGACGCACAGCAGCTCGAACTCGTCGGTCGCCGCGTTCTCCTGCTCGTCGTCGTTCTCCGCGTCCTGTGCTGCCTCCTGCAGCTGCTGCTGGATCTGTTGTTGTTGCTGCTGCTGCTGCTTCTTCTTGCCCGCCCCAACGGCGGCCGCCGCCTCGGCCACCTGCTTCTTCTTGGCCTTCTCGCGCCGACGCTGTTCGCGGCGCTGCTGCTTCTTCCGGATCTCGTCCTTCGAGCGCAGCTTGTAGATCTCGATCGTCTTGCCCGCGCCCTGCACGCCGATGAGGTCCCCGCGCACGTTGTACGCGACGCCCACGGCGCGGTCGTTGCTCTGGCGCCGGATCGAGCCGAGCAGCGTGAGCACCGCGCCGTCGCTGTCGGCGTCGCGCACGCTCCAGACGCGCAGCTGGTTGTCCGATGCGCCCGTGACGAGGCGATCGCCCGCGGGGTTCACGTCCAGCGCCCACACCTCGCTGCGGTGGCCGACGCACGTCTGCACGCAGTGCTGCGTGTCGAGGTCCCACACCTTGAGCAGCGAGTCCTTGGACGCGGTCACGAGCCGCGCGTCGCGCTCGCCCACAAAGCGCAGCGCCGTGACGGCGTCCTTGTGGCCCTTGAGGCGGAAGAGCCCGGTCTGGCTCACGAGGTCCCACACAATCACGTCAGTGTCGCGCGCACCAGACGCGAGCACCGCGGCGCCGCCGCGCGCGCCGAACGCGAG
Organism: [Pythium] brassicae (nom. inval.); assembly: GCA_008271595.1. Lineage (NCBI taxonomy): Eukaryota > Oomycota > Peronosporomycetes > Pythiales > Pythiaceae > Globisporangium > [Pythium] brassicae (nom. inval.). The sequence continues at coordinate 4,514 of SMMQ01002015.1, read as the reverse complement.
CGCCTCCACGGCACTCGCGTGGCCGTCGAGCGTGACCTCGAGCGCGCCGGTGGCCAAGCGGAAGACGCGCACGGCGCCTGTGGAGTAGCCGGCCGCCACGAGCGCGCCGTCGGGGCTCAGCGCCAGCGCCGTCGCCTGCCCCCCATCGCCACGCAGTGCGCGCACGAACGAGCCCTGGCGCACGTTCCAGACGACCACGTCCTTGAGCGCAGGGGCGATCGCCAGCCGCCCGGTGCGGTCGAAGATCACGTTGCCTGCTGCCGCTGCGACCACGCCGAACGCGGTCTCGCGCTCGTAGCGCAGGTACGACTTGACCATCTTGCTCGCAAGTGGCGCTTTGGCGGAATGGTCGAAATGTGCACCACCAGTCACTGTGAATTGGACTTTATCTCTTGGTAAATGTATGAGAATAGATACAAGGATGAGCAGTGTGAAACAGAAGTGAAGGTGAAGCTTGTCGGGCAGAATCGAGAGACCTGAACGCGCTGGCGACGCGTGCGCTCCTGGGATGAAGGCGAAGATTGAAACACGCAAGGTGCCACACAGGAGGTGGTGGCGATAACCTGTTCAATAATGGATGGGCAAACTCCCCACCATAGCTGGCAATCGAGTCGAGATCGAGATAGCAAACAGCATGCTCGTGAAAGTACAGTATCGAGTATCCGAAGCGGAGCTGAGTACACCTACGCTGCGTCTCTGCAGGCCATCCTGAGCGCGTAGACCCTCTCGCAGACTGCTCTTCCTGCTGATTATTGGCGCTGGGCAGTCGGCAGTCGGCGATGGCAGCCTTCGTAACGACACACTTTCGCAGACGTAACACAAGCGCGGCACAATGTCTGTTGTTTTGGTCAGTCCTGTTTCACATGACTTCGTCGCAAGGTCGTGATCGAGCATTGGCGTCGTCTCAAAGATCTTCTTGGTGTCCCGACGCGAAGTGATCTTCGCTCGCCCTCGACGTCGCTGCTCGTGATATGACGATAGACAAGCATGTCCATGAGATTTGTCGGAGTTCGAGTGCCAAGAAATCTCCATCGACTTCGTAACTTTTGCCAGTGAAATCACTGGTTCCCGATGGCAGCCTCGGCATCCCAAGACACACAGGTGGAGCTGCTCAAACGAGCGATCGCGACCCTCATGATACGCTCCAAGCGTCCGAGACTGTATGGTGTGCTACAAGTAGCAGCATTGCTGTCGGGATTGACTGTCAATCATTAACAGTGTTTCACTGTGACCGGTCAAATGGCACCCAGGTTGCAACTCGTGAGGTCTCAAGACTGCGGTGGGCGATTCCTGGTTGGCACGGAAATGACACACTACGACTCTCCACCTTCACTAGCAATCTCTACCAATTATTCACCACGCATACGAGTCGCGAGCCGGCCCGGAGATCATCGTGCGTCAGTGCACCTCCTTGCGCGCAGCTCTCCAGCAACAACTGCACACGGTGGTGATCTCTCGCCAATATCACAGCGATTGCCGTGAGAGCACGGCTGGTGCTTCGATCGCGTGTGGTACATTACCTTTGTCACTGTCGCGGTGAGCGCGATCCATGCGTCCCGCGCGGTGGAGTGGCATTGGAACGCCTGTGAGCTCAAACGACCTGGACATTACCTCCAGTACTGTACATGAAATCCCGAGATCGCTCACGGTGTTGTACATGGCACACTCCAATGCGGGGAGACTACCGATCTACTCCCGCATTTACAACGCACGGTGTGCCGTGTTAGCCGACTGACGCGCGAGCTTGATGTTTCGCGAGCAAGAACACGCGCCTGAGCAGGCAGGACCGCCTCGTCTTCTTCAGCTTGCTTGTCAATCTCATACTGTCGACAGAAGCCGCTTCTTCGTCAGCATGTTTGCCAATGAGTTGCATTTGCCGGCGCCGATCAGATCGTGACTCCTCACCGAGACACCGAAGCGCGCGCTGACGGCGCACCGGCACATGGATCTCGGCACAGTAGCCGAGGGTCGGACACGGGTGTCGGTCCCACCGAAGATCGACCAACACGATGGTGCCTCTCGTCAGTCAGCGGTGGTGACGAACACAAACGGAGGGGCTGCAGTCGCTGACTCACACGCATGAGCGCTCTCTTTGATACATGGTGTTCAGCGTGCGCGAAAGATCGAAAGATCGCGACTGTGGTGGTGCTGTCAGACCGGGACGGATTTCTGTAGCAGCAGCTCGCCAACTCAGCGAGTTGATATTGTATCCTGCCCACGCACAGGCAATGCGTGGAACTCGCTCACTGTTCTGCCCTAACAAGGCACCCTACGTCTTGTTTTGGTCGTCGCGCGTGTGCGCTGGAGACGCACATGCCGTCGGAGCGACTCGATGATTGGAGTGATTGTCGGCGATATTCCTGCCAAGGTCGTCTGGATAGCCAATGCTTACAGGAGAGGGAGGACTGGAGGACTGGACGTCAGCCTTGGGCTCCGAAGAGAGGCCGAGCAAGCAAGCGACGCTGTCGTCGCAGTGAGCCGAGAGCCGTGCGGTGAAAGCTGAGAGAAAGTGAGCGAAGTGATACGCGGGTGATGGGACGCATACAAACACCAAGACACCGGATGAAGAAAACGCACGCGCCTTCATCTCGCTCCAAGTTGGTGGAGTTTAACGAGAGAGAGAGAGAGTCCTCGATGCCAAGTGTGGTTTTGCCTCGACGCGGCTGCGCTGATGTGTGTGTTCGCGCGAGTGAGCATTTCTCGCTTGCAGCGCCAAATGCTTCTCATCCGAGAAACTTGACTGGCAAGCAACAAGCAAAGAGAACGGCTTGACAGCCGGCCGGTCGCAGTGACTGCCGCCTGCCTGCTGTCTTGACAGCCAACTTGGCTCGCTATGCCACGGTGCACGCACCGGAAAAGCAGGCGCCTTCGCTACCAGTCGGTGTCGCCGCAGCTCTGCAACTCCAGCCCAGGCAGGACCCAGCGAAGAGCAGCCGAGCTTGGCTGAGGACTTCCAGTAGTGCGGGTGCCGGCATGCCGCCCCAAGGGAGCGGCGAGCAAGACCTCCTCTCTCGTCTTCGCAACCTACACTTTTCTCGCGGCGCTCCTCCCTCTGCGCCACGCAAAGTGCAACTCGTGACGCGGCAAGGACGAGGCAGCAAACGAGAACAGCAAGAGCGAACGCGGGTCTCCGGGTCTCGCTCGCCGAGGCTATCGCAGCTTGACTTGTCAAGTCAACGGCGGCGACGCGTTCCCCTTGGTCGCTTGCTCGCAAACGAAGAAAACAGGGTCGAGCTCGACCCCCAATGCTCGCTTGATCGCTCGTGATGGCGGCTGTCAAGCGAGAGCCTGATGTATATCCCGTCGCGCAGAGATTAGCCCTCGCGGCCATGTGTTTGGTTACGCCATCCTCACCTCGCCTCCAACCAAGTTGGCAGCAACCGCCGTCAGGCCAAGCGCCAAAAGCAGGGAGCGCATGTCACCACCAAGCTGTTTGAGCGCGCACCAAGCTGCTGGAGCATTGGCCGCCGATGACTTCGACGACGCTGAAGCAATCGCGGCTTGAAAGCCAGCACCAAAAGCGAAGACACAAGATCATCGGAGGCCAAACAAGAAGTAAAACAGGGTGCGCGTCAGCGAGGGTTTTCGATGTATCGCCCTGCGTATCGAAACTACATATCACTTCATATGGATATTGGTATGCCACATTCCGAAAATAAACCTTTGAAAAATCTGGATTACTGTGTCGATGCAGAGACGAGCCATACTTCATCCTCATAAATCGAGTGTGTCGGGTGTCGGCGTCGCCTCGCTCGGGAAACCTTCTGGTCCACGCTGCGTGTGCGCTCTGTGAACTGGCAATGCGATGCAATAATGCAAGCAAGCTGCCGAGCACTTCATGCGCTTGTGCGTTGCGAATTGCTCACACTGCACAACGCCACCGCTGTGTGCGCGCTCGTACTTACAGTAAGTATTGCTGGTGCAGGCGGTGGTTCTCAATCAAGTTGGCTCGGATGGCGGTGTCGTCGTGATCCGTGCTTTTCGCTTTCGCTTACTGAAGACGGGCGACGCGATGATGACACGACACCTTGAAGTTCAAGCGCCATACAAACACTGAGTGGGAACCAGTCGTTCATTCGCTCACTGTCTTCCCGACCTTCCTCCTCGCCCACTGTGGTTGCGTGGCCCACGCAGCCCGAAAGGTGACTTTGTGCGCGTGAGTGGCGGCGAGCAAGTCGGCAGCTCCAACAGCTTCGCACTGCCTCATTCATTCATTCCCCAATCGGCCGCCAACTGCGCACTTCGGGTCTCTCCTTCCGCCAGCCAACCAGCTCCAGCCTCCTCCACAACAAGCAAGCATGGGCATCGACAACCGTGACTCCGCCGACAAGGCCGAGACCGGCTACGTGCAGGTGCTCGAGAACGAGGTGCCGGTGGCGAAGGCTGCGCCGTCGAGGTTCGCGGTCAAGTCGCCGTACTTGCGCGAGTGCCTCGCCGAGTTCATCGGCACGGCCATTCTGCTCGCGTTCGGAGACGGCGTGGTGGCGCAGGTGGTGCTCGGCGGTGGCAAGAAC